>BQNB010065632.1:18908-34866 GCA_026074375.1 Tanacetum coccineum
CCATTGAACTTATGGTTAATGAACTAATGGAAGCTGGTATCATAAGAAATAGTCAAAGCTCTTTTTCTTCACCAATTGTTATGGTCAAAAAAAGGACGAAACTTGGAGAATGTGTGTGGATTACAAGCAACTTAACAAGTATACAGTCAAAGATAAGTTCCTAATTCTAGTAATTGAGGAATTGCTAGATGAATTGAATGGAGCCAAGGTGTTTACAAAGTTGGATTTGAGATCAGGTTATCATCAGATTAAAATGAATGAGGCTGATATACACAAGACAACTTTCAGGACTCATGAGGGTCACTATGAGTTCCTAGTAATGCCTTTTGGGTTGACAAATGCTCCCTCTACTTTTCAGAGTTTCATGAATGATGTGTTCAAACCATACTTGAGGAAGTTTATGTTGGTATTCTTTGATGACATATTGATATACAGTAAAAGTGAGGAAGAACACTGGAAGCATTAACATTCAGTTTTCTAGACAATAAAGGACCATACTTTGTTTGCCAAGCAAAGCAAGTGCTCTTTTGCAGTGGATAAAGTGGAATATTTGGGACACATAATCACTCCTGGAGTGTGTCACTGTCATAATAAAATTCTAGCTATGGAGAGTTGGCCTGAACCTCAAACAGTAAAACAATTTAGAGGATTCTTGGGACTAACTGGTTATTACAAAAAGTTTATTAAGAATTATGCCTTGATCTGCATTACTCTGCTCACAAATTTAACTATTAAAAATTGCTTTTGTGTGGAGCGAAAGAAAAGCTAGTTTCATTTTAGACTTATGAAAGCTTTGACCCATAACATCAGTTTTAGCCCTCCTTAACTTTTAAAAGACCTTTGTGGTGGAAACTAATGCCTCTGGTGTAGGTATTGGTGCAATGCTTCAACAAGAAGGGCATCCTATTGCTTACCTTAGTAAAACTTTAACACCTAAACACTCATCCTTGTCTGCATATGAAAAATAATTCTTAACTGTCCTTGTGGCTTTAGAAGTGGATGGAGGGGCTATTTATTAGACAGACACTTCAAGATCAAGATTGATCACTTCAGCCTTAAGTACTTACTCAATCAAAGGTTAACTACTCCCTTTCAAACCAAATGGCTACCCAAGCTGCTTGGGTTTAATTATGAAATTCTATACAACAAGGGCGGTGAAAATATGGTTGTTGATGCACTGTCAAGGCTGAAAAGTGGTAATGAATTATGCTCCTTAATTCTTCCTACCATATCTAGTGACTTGCTACAAAAGATTAAGGACAGTTATGCTCAAGATAATGGTCTACAATAGGTGATTCAGCAGTTGATAGCAGGCACTTATGGTAGTAACAAGTATGTTTGGGAAGGAAATATTTTGAAAAGGAAAAGCAAAATGGTGGTGGGAACTGATGAACAACTAAGAACCGCCATTGTCTAACATTATCATGCTGATGCAGTAGGTGACATTTAGGTACTAATGTC
Organism: Tanacetum coccineum; assembly: GCA_026074375.1. Classification (NCBI taxonomy): domain Eukaryota; kingdom Viridiplantae; phylum Streptophyta; class Magnoliopsida; order Asterales; family Asteraceae; genus Tanacetum; species Tanacetum coccineum. Next base: position 20,370 of record BQNB010065632.1, read on the forward strand.
ACATATCATAATGTGGGGACAATGTTTTACTGGAAGGGATTGTACAAGGTAGTAAATAAGTTTGCCAGAGAATGTGATGTATGCCAAAGACAAAAAGCTAATTTAGCTACTTATCTTGTACTCTTACAACCACTACCAATCCCTGAGAGATTTGGAGTGTGTTTTTCAGGATTTCATTATGGGTTACTAAGTCAGCAGAGGTAGAGTGTTTATTTTTGTTTTGTGGTGGACAGGTTGAGTAAGTATGCACTGGCATTAAGTCAAACCTATACTACAAGTTTTATGGCTCAAGTGTTCCTGGATTCAGTCTATAATCTCCATGGGTTGCCTGACTCCATTGTCAGTGGCAGTCACTTTTCAAATTGCTCAATGTGGAATTAAAGATGTCAACTGCCTACCATCCCTAAACAGATGGCCAAACGAAAGTGGTGAACAAATGCTTGGAATGTTATTTGAGGTGTATGACTGGGGAAAGACCTAAGGAATGGGTAAAATGGTTGCCTTTAGTTGAGTATTGGTATAACACAAACAAAACTCCTCAATTAAGGTTATCCATTTGAAGTGGTCTATGGCCAAACACCCCCATTGCATAACCCTTATGTAGTTGGTGAGAGTGTAGTGGAGTTTGTAAATAGGAGTATGCAGGCTAGGGAAGCTGCAATTGAAATGATTAAGCTCTATATCAAGAGGTCACAAGATAGAATGAAGAAATGTGTAGACTTGAAAAGAAGTGAAAGAGAGTTTGATGTTGGAAATGGGTATATCTTAAGTTGCAGCCTCACAGGGAAGTTACTATCAGGAAGGACTTGCAAAGTACTATGGACCTTTCATGATTGTTGTTAAGGTATGAGTTATGGCTTATAAGCTGGAATTGCCAAGTACAAGTCAGGTCCACCCTGTGTTTAATGTGTCCCAGCCAGGCCCGAATTTGGTTATGGGCCATAAGGGCGACGGCCCAGGGGCAACCCAAAAGGAAAGGCTAAAGATCCATATGTATATTACTATGTTAAATGCAGCCCATTTTAGAACAAACCCACTACATACTATTTTTGAAACTAAACCTACGTCATTCTTGACTAAGAATTTAAAAGATATTTGGCACGATAGTTTTACAAAATAAGAAGAAAATAAAACGGTAGGCAAGGCTGTTTGATTAAGAATTGTGATCACGAGAAATAAGTTTCGAATCAAAAAGACGTCTAAAGAATCGACTGGTCATTTTTTCTTCTCTTCATAAATTTGATCAGGTGACATTGTTTTATATTTATTATTTTTGCTTTTGTAGAATATTAGATAATTTACCCTCTATTTTGTCATGTTCTATCGTTCACAACCGTCAGATGCCCAAAATAGAAAAAAATCAAAGAATTAAAACGACCTCATCACGGTTCTATGGATGGTTTTGTAGTTAGAACAAAAAAAAAATAACAGTGTTGAAAAAAATAATGATGATGTTAACGTTAATATAGATATAAAAATCCTATAAATAATAAAAACCTAGAAAATGACAAGGTTAACGTTAATGATGATACTGGAAATCATAAAAACAACAAAAATCTGGAAACTAATGAGGTTAATGTTAGTGAAGATGATGAAAATCCTAATAATGAAAATAATGAAAGTCCTCAAGATTGTTATGTTGACGGAGTTAATCACAATATTTTTGAAGTAAGAGTTTAAGATAGTTAAGATTCAATTATTAAAGAGTTACTTGTAAGCAAATGGGTTATTAGAAAAACTAATATAAATTATCCAAAAGATAAATCTAGTAGACACTTTTCTTGGAACATTATGTACGTAAGTTACGTAATGAGGATTCTTATGATAAAAAATGATTGATTTACTAAAAAGAACTGGATAAAGTATTTTGTTTTTATAAGTTATTTAAAACTGCTAGATCTATAAGTCAATTAACAAACGAAAGAATAAATGATTGGAAACATCTTATTAATACTTTAAAATTTCATAAAAATAGTTTGATAAGATAGTTGATGTATTGAAAGTAGTTTTTTTTAGCAAATGCAAACTATGATAAGATAATTGATGTTTTTTGCTTCAAGAAACGCATGAAGACATCGTTTTAGATGGTCAATGTTGTCTAACTTGTTATTGGAGTTTATCTACTCATATTATAGCATTTTATTTAATAAATAAAAACCGGCGTTGGGACGAGCTGCCTGGCTTGACCAGGTTTCAAACCCTTAAAAAATGTGTTGTTTGTTTACAAGGGGCATATTTCACACGGCTCCTTCAAGGCATCCGAAATCTCAAGACCGGCCCTAGTCCTAGATTAAGATGTGCAGAGGCAACCAATTCAAGGTGGGAACTCTACCTCATTGTGGTGTTGATGGGTTGCTTTCAATAGAACCTGAAGCTATCTTGGACAGGAGGATTGGTAAACTCAACAATAGAGCAACAATATATGTTTTGGTCAAGTGGGTCAATCACTTAGAGGAGGATACCACTTGGGAGCTGGGTGAAGACCTTGTGAAGAGATTCCGTGACTTTAACATTGATCCTTGAGGACAAGGATCTTGTTAAGGGGAATGGAATGTAAAAAAGCAGAATTAAAAGTCTAAACTGGTGAAAGTCAATAGAAAAGTCAAAACTTTATTATGAACACTTTTGTCGAGGAAAGTGTCATTTCCATTCATTCATGATTTGTAAACTTCTCCTTTCCCTCTGTAATCGTTCAACTTGTAACAAACTTGTAACAAACTCATTTATCCGATAAAAATCATTTCACGAATCTTGCTCTTACTTTGAGATTCCTAACTGCTTAAACTATTGATACTTATGGATTTCATTTCTTAAGCTGATATCTAATCCATAGTGTTTTAAAGACTCGTCGAAAAGGAGCTCCATAACAATGAAGGCGTGACGCGTGCAATTTTCTCTTATTACCGACGATTTATAAAATATTACAGAATGTTAAACAAACATGATAAAATTTAATAAAATCAAAATTTAAAACTTGTCCAACCCAATTTTACATATAACTATCTAAGAGTTATGATCAAATAAGAAACATAATTAAAATGAGAATACTGAGAAAAAAACACAACCACAAATTTCACCCATAAACATATATGCACCTCTTCATTATTTCTCTCTTTATTTAGAGGTTTTTTCTAACTTGTGCGTTAAGGGCACAAGTTAAAAAGGGTTCCACACATTATGTGTCACTCTCTGAATGACCAACAGTTATTAAAAGCTTAGGGTACAGTGCGCCACGGCTCAATTCGTGGCCGAAAACGCGAGATGAACCATACCTCGAGTGGCATTTTCAGGCGTCGCGCCGTTATCCCCAGCCCAAATGCTCCAGGAAAAAGCGAAACGCTGTATCGCGTTTCGCGTTTTTGCGCGCACACACACACACACACACACACACATTAATAATATATATAGATTATATATATATATTATATATATATAATATATATATATATATATATATATATATATATATATATATATATATATATATATATATGAGAAAAGTTCCATAAGGAACATGGTCAAAAAAAAAGAACTAATCGCTTACATCTTATCTATCCATTTTATTTTCATCTAATGGGTTTAGATTAATTATTTATTTTAATTTAATTAAAAACCCACCTTTCACCCTATTTTTTAAAAAATTATAATATCTCACAAACCGTTAATTCGTTACGCAAAACGGGAAACATTCCATCGCGACGAGAATTAATTCTTCTTTCTATAGAGGGGCACTTTATTATACTTTCGACGAACTTTTTTGGCGAATTTTTTTTTTCAAATCACGTCAGAAAAAATCTCATGGATTTTTTGAAATCACATGAGATTCTGATAGAACTCGCATGTGATGTTTTTCAGACGTGATGAAAAAAAATTCGAAATAAAAAGAGTTCGTCGAAAGTATTAGAAAGTGCCCCCTATTAGAAAGATAAAAAAATACTCGTTTGTGATACTTTCGACGAACTTTTTTTTTGATTTTTTTTAATTACGTCTGAAAAAATCACATGAGATTTGTATCACAATCTCATGTGATTTCACAAAATCACATGTGATTTGTGATACAAATTTTCATGTGATTTTTTAAGACGTTGATTGAAAAAAATAATTCGAAAAAGAGTTAGTCGAAAAATCACATCTGAAAATATCACATGAGATTTGTATCACAATCTCATTGTGATTTTTTCAGACTGATGATTGAAAAAAAAAATCGAAAAAAAAGTTCTTCGAAAATATTATATCTAAGTGCGCCTCTAATAGAAAAGATAAAACAAATTACTCGTTGCGATACTTTTCGACGAAATCTTTTTTCCGTTCTTTTTTTTTTTTTTTCAATCACGTCTGTGAAAATATCACATGAGATTTGTATTATCACAATCTCATGTGATTTCAAAAAATCCCATGGAGATTTTTTCTGACGTGATTGAAAAAAAAAATTCGAAAAAGTTCGTTCCCGAAAGTATATTAGTGCCCCTCTTATAGAAAGATAAAAAAATACCTCGTCTGCTGGATGGTGTATTTTTTTGTTTTTAATAGATTTCTCGTTTGCTAGATATTTGAGTTTTAGAAAAGGTGGAAAGTGGATGATGAAAAAATAAGTGGTTAGGATTAACCCATTTGTTTTTTTTTTTGCCCTTGTTTTTTGAGGATCTCATCTCAATATATATGAGACCGTTCTTTACAGAACCACTTTTTTGTACAGAACCAATAGGAATTTAGTGTATTATTAATTGTTTTTCTTAATTCAAAAGGGTATAATAGTCAAAACACATTTTAATTTTTCTTTTTGAAGTTTTTAAATTTAAAAACGTTTTTTTAATTTCATTGATTTTCGGAACTATTTTTTTTAATTTTATACTTTTTTCAGTATACATTTATTCAGAAATTAAGGTGCATATATGTTTTTTTAATATTTTAAATTTACATATATTTCTTGCGTAGAATGGTTTAGACATCAAACTTATTTTTTTAAATGGTAATGGCACATATGTTTATGGTTTATATTTTTTAATCTTTGAAATTTATGACAAAAAACATAAACATATACATGTAAAGTCTAAAATTTTAAACAAGCCAAAACTTAAATAGTATACAAATATTTGATATAAAATGAAATACAATTCAAATACAAATGTGTCTTGTTAAATAAAGATGTGCATGTCATCCAAAAACATAGGTGCACTCTTCAAAGAACATATATGCACGCTTCAAAGAACATATATGCACGCTTCATGTTTCTCATCAAATTCTTTAAAACATATGAACGCCATTCCAAGAACATAGGTGCACTCTTCAAAGAACATATATGCAAGATGGGATAGTTGGCTTCAACACCCATATTTGATTTCTTTGTAATTCCTAGCGCCTTGCTAGTTTTTTAATAAAGTTGTCGTTTAAAAAAAACAAAAATAAAACTAGAATTATGCCATGTTAAATTAATTGTAAAACAAACTAATCGAAAATGTTCAAACCATGACTAAAATAACAACTTGGGCATCTTACGGTATAGCCGTTCATTTGAAAACGTTAACATAGAACTTATAAGAATAATTAATCCACAACTCATAAACAATAAATTTTGTAAGACATCTCTAAAGAATGAAAAAAAATCATGACACTAATACTAGAGAGTTGTAAAGGGGCATTACTTGGTGATCACGTGCATAACCAAACATTTTCCTTATTATTATTGCACTCTCACCAATTTAATTATCAATGATGGCACTTGATACAACCTACAATAAATGTCCTATATGTTGAAAACACAGGTAAAACACTATGTTGTGGAAACATTACAAAGAAAACCATTATATGCTTTCTTTAACACGAAAGACCTACAAGTCACACTTTTCTGACATGAAACTAAACCTTGAGAAACTAGCAATTATATACCTTCAATTCGTCATAGCAAAGTGAGACTAAGTACCCTCTATGTTAAAAGACTCATCATAAAGCCTATATTGTGGGAAACATAACACAGGTTCAAAATCCAAATGGTGGAAACTAGCATAAAATTGTTTGCAAATAATTTTGTATGCATCAAGCAAATAATTTTGTATGCATGAAACAAAAATGAAAAAAACAGTTATTATCGAACCAAATGGATACATCATATGTATAAATCAATAGCAGTGATAGTTAAATTCCTATTTAAAAGTTTCAATCAGATTTGTCATGATATTTATATGCACTATCAAAAATTAAAAGCCCCTTTAACAAACAAATAGGAAAACAATAATAAAAAAAACCTCAAAAGGATAGCCACCATCCTATCTTGAGATCTAATTGACTCACAAATCTTAACACTTTGGATTATGTTCACAGATATGCACTATCAAAAATTATAATTCGTATATATGTTCGCAAATATGATGACGTCAAGAAGTAGTAGTAGACCAATCAAATTATGATGTACATCATATTTTATAATTTATACATATCTTTACAAAGTAAAAAAACCACTTTAAATCATCTTTGTATAGATATGTGCATCATATCTTTGCGAACATATCTTGTATATATTGATGACGTCTAGAAGTAGGAGTAGACCAATCAAATTATAATTCGTATATATGTTCGCAACCACAAGTTGAATTAAAAATGATATCATTACCTTTAATCAAATCGAATTTCTAATTGAACATATATTTTGTAATCATCGCCGGATCTTATTATTTTTCATTGGTGACGGCTGAGAAAAAAGGAAGGAGGCAGATCTGTGGAGGATGACCATATTGATTTTATCAGATTCAAGATCGCACCTATGAATGAGAGCACATCAATTTTTAGGTTAAAGATGAGAGGAGATTAGAAGAATTTTGTTGAAGTTGTAGATCTAAAATAATAGGAAACAAGTCGGTTTTAGAAATGACAAGAAACTGTTTTTTATGAAAATAAATATATTTGAACTTCCTATAATGCCCCTAACCTAATTATTTAATTTTACTTGACATTCCTTCTAGTTATACATAATTACACTAATGGCACAAATGATCTCAATCATTGATTAAATGATCTAATGGTTTATATTTGGTTCTATAAGTTCTGTACAAAAAACTGGTTCTGTATTGAAAAAATATATATATATATATATATATATATATATATATATTATTCTATTAGTATTAATTTTTAATTTTTTTTTTTTTTTTTTTTTTTGTTTTTTTTTTTTTGTTTTTTTTTTTTTTTTTTTTTTTTTTTTTTTTTTTTTTTTTTTTCTTTTTTATTTTTTTTTTTTTAATTTTAATTTTTTTAAAATCTAGCCGTTGGCAGTGGGCTGTTTTAAAAAATATAGCTGTTTTTTTTTGTTTTTTGTAAAAAAATACCCACTTTAATCCGTGCAAATACCCTATACAACCCCTATTTTTTATATATCACTTCCAATCTTTTATACAATACTTTCAATCTTTTATATACTTCTCCCAATTTTTTAATCACCTCAAATGGATCCCAACAATTAGATTCACGAATACTTCAACAACATCCAAAATTCGTCGTCTTCGTCAAATCCTCCTACTCCATCATCCGCATATTCCTCCAACTCTCAAATACCACCACCACGCCCCAACATTCAAATCCCAAACCCATTCGCAACCCGTTTCTTAATTGTACTCCCGAGCAATTTCAATTTTTTTATTTAAATTTATGTATTTTTTTAAGTTAATGTAATTTTTTTTATTAATGAAATTTAAATTTTAAGTTTAACAAAGTTTTTTTATATATATAAATTTAAAAAAAGTGAGAAAAGTGGGGTCCTCGTAACACCAAAAAGTTTGATGTTAACTAGGGAGAGTGATTTTGGTATTATGAGAAAAAGTGGTGATGTGGCACCACTTTTTTCCCACGGCTTGAGCCACGACACGAACTGTACCTTGTGCTCTAAGTGTCCCCAGGCCCCACGATCATTGACCGGTCATTAAGAAGATGAATCTGTTTAACATGTGCCTAAAGGACACAAGTTAGAAAAATCCTTATTTAAAATATTTGGCTATAAATTTTTCTTGCTTTTTATCATTTCAATAATTTTTCTCACTAATCTCTTCCCAACTACGTATCTATTGCATATTTGGGTATGTTTGACGCATTAAGCCAAGTTAAAGCTTATATTTTTATAAAGTTATTTGACGAATTAGTCGGAGTTTATCCATGTAAAACCACATAAAAATACATCAAACTAAATTTATATATATTTACAAATTTCGCCGTAATAATCGATTATACAGTGAGTTTAGTATGGGGGAAGTTTGGGGTTGCTTATTGAAAATAGATTATGTGTTTTGAAAACGGATAATCAGATAATCAGCTATTGCAAAACGTGATTCTAAAACATAGTGTTTGGATTTGATTATGATGTTTGATATCACAATAATCAGATAATCAGTTTTTTTAGTGTTTGGCAAAACAAATTATTATATAACTTAATTCTTAAAATGACAAAAATAGACATGGAATATATATTAACAATAAATAGACTAGGCCACGTGTGAGTTCAATGACTGGGCCACAATAGTCATTAATGTCAATTGAGAACAAAAGTCAAAATCACGATTGCAAAAAGTAAGTATCTACATGCGGTTGTGAAACCACGTTTGCACAAGCTTAAAACGTGGATAATCAATTTTTGGCAAGGGTTTACCAAACACTAAAAAATGATTATTTGCGTTTTCCAAACGAAATAAGCAAATAATCACCCACAAAACGTAATCCCAAACACCCTCTATGTAAACTTATATTTTATAAACATGTGAATTTTTTTTTTATTGACATGAGCCCAAATAGAAATGGGCAAGAGAAAGAGGTACTGTAACAAAACCCAGCCGGAATTACAGAGGCGTTGGAAGCAACACAAATTTGAAATATGTTGTGGTTTGTAACTCGTCGACCAATCCTACATCTCACTTATTATAGAACACTATCAGGTATATCTTCACCAATACTAATTAATTAATTAATAGCTATTTGATTCATACCACTATGTTGTAATTATCTCACTCTTTGAATAGTGTGAGTATTTACTTCCTCATTCTTGTTAGTCTCTCTACATCTAATCTAATGCCATTATAAATTGGAAGAAATTTGTAAATGCTAATTTTCATTTAATTGTCACACAAAAATTTGACTTCATTTGAGAGTATGTTATATGTATGGCTGGAAATGCTTTTCATGTCTAGTTATATCAAGTCACTTGAATTCGAAAATTGCATTCGTTGGCAAGTCGGCCTCCAATTTCAGCTTCCAAGGAGTCATCATTTGGATTAATTATGAGATTTTTTTTAGAGCGGCAATTTCTCACAATATATTTCACACATGCCTCCAGCGAGGCTTGAACCCACAACCTCTAGGTTGGTGTGGAACTCACATACCCAAGGATACCCTTGGTGGCCAACTGAGCTAGCCCAGTTGGTTCTACTTTTGATTGTGGTTCTACTTAAAGACTAGTAGTCAAGACTAATTAATTCATCATTCATCCAAAATTGACAATGTTTGAAATTGTCAAGTCCATTCCCTATTTAGTTATGCTTAATGAGATGAGGAACGAAAGCAAGGAGAGAATATTGGAATGCACAAAGTGATCAACTCTCCCTTTTATGTGTTTTGTTTCATCTCTAGAATATAATGAATCAATGTGTTTTTGAAATTAACCACATAACTTTTTAGTATCTGTGTATGACTAGCGCAGAGCTCGAAAATGTACTTGCTTATTACTTCATACTATTTCTTGTAAGTGGAAGATATAATGTCGTCTTTTAATTAGCTCTTACAATATTGTTTTGTTTCTAACTTATTACAGCATCAATGCATTGGTTTCATCCATAATTCATGCACCAAAAGTCGTCCTTAACTGTACCTAGTTGGCTACTTATAACTTGTTCACAAGCCCTCACTTTTAGATACCGTAACTTTTCTTTATGTACATTCCCCTGTAAGATCGTCCTTTTGGTTGATGTTCTTTCTAGATCCCTTAGTAAACACATTGGATGCTTATCCGATACATGAACCAAAATAAGACTATAGCTTAAATATTTTGGCATGTCAATACCATCAATTCGTTGTCTCTATTCTCTAATGGGTTATTATTGACATGAAGTGTTCCTGGTCGATCCTGAGTCCTGACCAGGGCAAAAGTTACCGATTTTTACCAGTTATCCAGCCCGCCCATTTTGCCACTTCTGGTTGTTCCATAAAACCATTACTATGCATTTTTAACTTGTATTCTTGTGTGTCCTCACAGGAAAAAGATGTCTTGGCCATTCAGTCGACTCAGCTCTAAAATTAAGTAATAATGGAAACACCAGTAGCACCGACAAGATGTCACTGGCAAGCAATTTAGCCTTTTTAGTTGAAGAGTCTTCGTCTGTTAATGAAAGGAAACCAATGAGCCGGTTAGAGCTGAAGAGGTATCTTGAGTTGTGCATAAAGAAAAGGGTAAAGGATCAATTCAAAGATGGAAGATTTCATGATCTTTTCGAAAAAGTAATTGCTAATCCATATATTCTTCGAGATGCTTACGATAGTATCCGGGTCAACTCAAATGTCAATCTTGCATCCGAGTGTGACGATATCCACTTTGACTCTCTGGCAGAAGAATTATCTTCTGGAAGTTTTGATATCAAAGCCAACATATATTCTATTTCAACACGGGGAGCAAACAAGGAAACACTTGTGCTTCCCAACCTTAAGTTGAACATAATACAAGAAGCCATTAGAATAGCCTTGGAAGTTGTTTACAAGCCCCATTATTCGAAAATTTCACATGGGTGCCGAAGTGGAAGAGGTCAGTCATCGGCTTTCAAGTACATTTGTAAAGAAATTCAAAATACCAATTGGTGGTTCACTTTGGTACTTAACAAAAAGATGGACACTTTTATCCTGCGTAAACTCATATCAACAATGGAGAGTAAAATCGAAGATCCAAGATTATATGCTATAATTCATACAATGTTTGATGCTGGAGTTATTAATATGGAGTTTGGAGGGTTTGCTAAAGGCCACGGTCTCCCACAAGAGGGTGTCTTATCACCAATTTTTATGAATATATATCTTGACAATTTTGACAGTGAAATTCTTAATTTGTCGATGAAATATGAAGTTCTTGATGGTGAACGTGATGGGTCCCAGTCAAAGCTACGTAGCTGGTTTAAGAGACAAATGGGTCCCATTCAAAAAAATGAAGGTGTGTCAGGAATTAGGGTACATTGTTGTCGGTCAATGGATGAAATTCTTGTTGCTGTCAAGGGTTCCAAAGAAGTCAGTCTTGATTTTAAGTCTGAGATTGAAACCTACATGCGGGAATCTCTATATTTAGATTTTGATAAAACAACAGATATTTTGCCATGTCTTGATCCTCGCGGTGTTAAATTTATTGGACATACTTTGAAGAAGATTGTAAAAGACAGTTCTACAGTTAGAGTAGTTCACAAGTTAAAGGAGAAGGTCGAGTTATTTGCATTACAAAAACAAGAGGCGTGGGATGAAGGTACGGTCCGAATCGGGAAAAAGGTACTGGGTCATGGATTTAAGAAAGTCAAAGAATCAGAAATCAAACAACTGGCTGACAGTAACTCGGTTTTGAGCCAGGTGTCAAGGTTTCGAAAATCTGGAATGGAAACAGATCACTGGTACAAAGTGTTAGTAAAGATTTGGATGCAAGAGGCGGTTGTGAAATATACTGAAACCGAAGAATCAATTTTATCCAAGTTTATCGCAGAAAAATCTTTACCCCAGGAATTAAAAGATTCATTTTATACATTTCAAAATCTTGCCAAAAACTATGTTTCTTCCGAGACAAAATCCACTCTTAACCTTTTGCTTGATTCTGGTGCCTCTCCCGAATCAGTTTCTGTCACAGAAGTTGTCGCCCCTATAAAGGCTATAAGAATGTGTCTTGAAAGATATGGAATAACAAATTCTGAAGGATACCCACGTGCATGTCGTATGCTTGTTTTACTAGATCACGATCATATTATTGATTGGTTCTCTGGTATAGTTAATAGATGGCTTAGATGGTATCGCTCTTGTGATAACTTCACTGAAGTAAAGCTCATTATTACTGAGCAAGTAAGGAAATCTTGCATACGTACATTAGCAACAAAATATAGATTACATGAGCTTGAGATAGAGCGGAAATTTGATTTTGATTTGAGCAGAATCCCATTAACCGAAGATTTTGAATCTGAGGTTATTAGTGAGACATCGGTATCTTCTGATGATGGCTTACTTTATGGGATACCTCACAGTGGTTTGTGTTTGCTATCGTTAGCAAGAATGGTAAGTGAATCTCGACCATGTACTTGTTTTGTTCTAGGATGCAGGGCTGCTGCACCATGTGTATATACTGTTCAAGTTATGCAAAGACAAAAGTTTCCTGTTTGGAAAACGGGATTTTCTAGCAGTATTCATCCAAGTATAAATAGGCGGCGAATTGGGTTATGTAATGAGCATTTAAAGGATCTTTTTTCGGGTCATATATCTCTTCAATCTATTTCTTTTGGTGCTTGGAAATGAATATTATTCTCTAAAGGTAAACATTCTTTGAATCATTCTCTTCCTTTTTAACAAATTTATTTTATTCATTTTTTAGCTTATTCACAACACATATCAAAATCCTTTGTATGTGCTGAGTTTTCAGTTGGGTGTTTGGATTTGCATCTTGAATGTGATTATGTGCTATTATATATATATAATCACAATCAGATAAATAAAAGGGGCTGTGAAAATAGTATTTGGATTTACATAACCCGTTTAAAGTTGTTGCAATCAGAGAATTGGATGTTTGAATGTTTTTCAATATCTGACTATTTAAGGAAGTAATAAGTTAGATGACTACACATGACATGTTTGTGATATAATGAGATTGTAAAATTTGAAGCATCTCATATTAGGTTAAAAAAGGAGTAAATTAGTTTATTGTATCATTAGATAATCAAATCTGTTGCAACCTGTATGAAAGTCATTGATTAAAGCTATCCTCTTAGGTAGAGCAAGTTTGTTGGTACGAATTGACCAAACTCAAATGTAAACGGTTAAAAATCCTCACCCCATCAGTAACAAACATTAGGACTAAAATCCCATTGCCACCTATGGATTTTTACAATTAGGTTTATACCGGACAAAAGGTGAAAAGGAAAAGTGTGTTGGGCTGTTGCCTAAGCCTTACTACAACACCACCATAGATGTAATTCGAATTTGTTTCGGCTGCCCCCAAGAATTTCACATTATTAAGCTTGTTCTGAAAATAACAGTTGTGTCTACACATAATATGAAAACAGCCACAAAGAAGTCCTTCCATTACACTTGTCACTTGAATACACACAAGAGTTATTCAAAGTGACAGGAAGATGCATCATAGTTCAAAAGGTCTGGGCTCTACCTCAAACTTTTTTAAACCTGCATCATAATATTTGAAGAAAATATCAGATAATAGAGTAAAGCATTTTGTACAATTTGATGAAGTAAGAAAACATGTGAAAGACCATACCTTTGATAATCTAACATCATTTCCCGATATATACGTGTCTTCTCTTCTTCAAGACCAAACTCTCTAGTGCATCAGCAATTGCATTAAACCACTTGACTTTTCTTGTTGACAACATGAGATATCCCATCACCAATCCAACTAATGTTCCACATCCATATCCCAACATCACCACTTCCCATGTAAATCCACTTTCCTCCTCGTGATCTTCTTGTGATTCAATCTGTGGTCTTTGTGTACGCTCATTGCACCTTATGGCCAGTGGAAATCCAACTAATGTTCCACATCCATATCCCTTTAAGTGTCCTACAACCTCATTTATATTTTCAATCAGCAACCTATCTTTTTGGAAATGTACCATAGACTTAACCATAGACTCAACCATAAGACCGCCATAGTGTCTAGTCCAACCTATCTTCTTTTTCGCCAAAACTAACCAACAAAACCACTCTTAATCTATCATAACCTCATCATATCTATTGTTGCAACCCACTTTTCAACTCATCTTACCATAGCTTATAAAACAACAAACATAATTCTTTCATTTTTATAAAAGTTAATATATTTTTATCATTTCTTTTTATAAAAGTAACACAAACACATGGACTCTTAAACTTGAACAATATTCATAAAAATAAAAGAAATGAAACAAGAGATGGGCTAAGAATGCTTACAAGAATGAAGAAACAACTAGAGAATCACAAGATCTATACCCAAAATGATTAGATCTATAAAACCCACTTATAAAATTAGAAACCTTAATTTTATAATCTTGAGAAACCCTTGAAAATCAAACAACCAATACTTGGATCTACCTTAGAAACCCTTGGAAATGAACTTAGAATGTTTGGATCTTGAAGAAAATCAAAAGTTATGAAACCCTAAGAGGGTGTTGGTTTGGCCGTGAGCTAGCAAGAAGGAAGGAGAGAAAAGAAAATTGTTGGTGGCTGATATGAGATATATTTATAGGGTGAAATTTAGGGTTTTAAAGGTTCAAAGGTGCACACATGTGACCAACACACACCAAAG
>BQNB010065633.1:0-34866 GCA_026074375.1 Tanacetum coccineum
AACCTTTACATTTAGTTTACCCAAGTATTCACTGTCATTGGTTGGATAAAACAGTGAACCAAAGACATGAAAGAACGATAAATCCGGTTTCTTGTCATGCATCAGCTCATATGGAGTTTTATTGTATCAGAGATGAATCAGATAACGGTTTTTGGTGTAACAAGCTGTGTTGATTGCTTCCGCCCATAGAAATAGAGGAACTTTTGAAAATATCAACATACTGCGGGCAGCTTCCACAAGAGTTTGATTTTGTCTTTTGACAACACCGTTCTATTGAGGAGTGCGAGCAACAGAAGTTTGATGCAAAATACTGACATTTTCATAAAAATCACGAAGAGTCTGATTGACATATTCAATTCCATTATCTGTTCTGACATTATGGACTATTGCATTCAAACGAACTTGAATATTTTTGATGCATTTGATGATAGCATCAGGAGCTTCATCCTTTGATCTCAAAAATTTAACCCAAGTAAATCAAGAGTAATCATCAACAATTACCAAGATATACTTTTTCCCGTTAATGCTCTCCACACGCATTGGGCCACAAATATCCATATGTAAAAGATATAGTTTCTCCTGGTTAGTGTCCTTAGCTTTGGGTTGATGAGAAGATTTCTTGCTTTTTCCTAATGCACACACTGAACACAAATGATCTTTCTAAAATTTAAGCTTTGGAATACCTCGTGCAAGACCGTCTTTAGCTAGCTTGTTAAGAGTAACAAAGCTGAGATGCGATAAACAACGGTGCCATGATCAGCTCTTAGTCTTTAAAGCTTTTGATAGAAGATATATCGGAGAAGTCTTTAGCATGTCATCAAATGAGTGGGTTTTGATCCCCACAAATGAGTGGGTTTTGAGTTGTTAGCAATTTCAGATTCAACAATCTTAGCTTTTTTACTCGAACCTACTGATTTTAATTGTTTGGGTCTCCTACTATAGACTTTAATCTCTGGTTTTGATATTTTAGCTGACTTAGGAGTGGTTTCCTTAAGATGCACTGTTTTCTTGGGAGTGATATTAGTTAAAGGGCACGAGTTATTAACTATAGTGAAAAATCTTCTTGTTGGTTTCCACTTATATCCTACATTAGTGAACAATTTACCCGTAGGTTTCCAAGCTTTTCTCATTTTATTTCTTTTAGATTTAGATTTCGAACGCACATTCACATCATTTACAAAATCAATAAGACACATATCATGATTACCATCAAACAAACATTTGTTACATATAGCACAAATATATTCAAACTTAGCATTTCTCATAGAATGCTTAACCAGTGCATTACTGATAGGTTCATAAATAGAATTAGTCTTATTCAAACTAGATTTAACTTTCCTAGAGTGGTCTTCTACTTTATTCTTCTGATTGCTATGTGGTGGTCGTGTGATCCTATTGTTCTTTGTATTGCCTGAAGGCTTTGATCCGCTAGCACTAGTAGTAGGTTTTACTCTTGTAGAAGTCAACAAAGGCTTGTTATAATCTTTGGTTTTAAGAGAATCAGTCTAATTGGGAATATTGTTTGAAGATGTGACATGTTCGGCAAATCTAACTCTTTTGTCCTTGTTAGTCGGTGTTACAGCAACTAACTTCTAACTTAATTTCCAATTAGGTTTTGGTGTGAAACTATGACATGTCTGCAGGTGACATAGTACTATCATTTCCTGAACATGTGTAGTTAAACATCTGTAAGCAAATTTAATAGAGGTTCACTAGGATTCTTTGTCTAAGCGCTTCTACATAATCCACAAGAGTGTCAGTACTATTCTATAGTCTTTCAAATGTAAAAAACCTCATGAGCATCCCTATTATTCTTAAGTCTAGGAGAAATAGGTTCTATGTCAAGCTTGAACATTCCTGGAGCAATAGTGGCATTAGGTTTTGAAATCGCAGTATTGACAACATTTAACCCTTTAAGTTTCCTTAATTTATTTTTCAATGTTGTATTAGCAAATACTCTTTCTTGAAGTTGAGCATTTACAACGATTTTTCAACAGACTTTGCATTATTTTGAGCAATTATAAGAGTCACATGTTATTTTTGATTGGATTACGTGTCTTTCTAATTGAGTTCAAAATTAGTCTTTGTAAATTGATTGATTTCAATGCTCTCGTTCTTTTCTCAAATTCTCATTTTCCGAAAGTAATTTTGCCAAACTATGTTCTAGTTCAATGTTGATTGTTTCAATCTCATCAATGTCTTTCTTTACATTTCCACACTATTTTTTCCACTCAAAGATTTAATTCTTTCCTTCAACTTTCTTATGTCCGTGTCCTTCTCTTGTGACTGAGCTTTCAATTCATTTATTTCAAATAATTGATTAAATGTGGGAGCATTTAGGTTTTCACCAGAATTTTCCCTTTGAAAAATCTCTTGATTAAGTTGAGTTGTTAATTCCAACGAAATGCAATTGCTTTTCTAAAAGTTTGAATAACTTCTTGGGACATTGTTTATCGTAAAGCCTCTTTTTCTATGAAATCTTTTCTTTTTGAGATCTTAGACTCAAGTTCTAGAACCTTATGCAATCATTCACACATAGACTTTTTCACATCAGAATATCCACAGTAACTTCGCAACAGTATTGCATAATTTCTAGAGTCATGATTTGGTTCAGAGTGATCATTTATCAATCTAAGTTGTTAGATTTGAATTTCAAAAACGTCTTGTCTACAGAACATTGTCAACAGCAGCCTCCATTTGGTTAAAAAACTGTTCTTGAACTTCAGTCATTTTCATCTAGAAAGAGTTTTTATCAAACGCATTAAATTGTATCTTTTAAAACTTTTAAAAATGGTATTATTTCAGTTACAGAACACTCTTTTGATTGTTCAAAGAAAAAGACCCCGCAGTAATTAGCATCACATGTAGTCTCTTTTTTCACCACTTTGTCAAAATTGGCCAGTTGATTATTTAGCTTTTTAAGACTTTCATTTACCAAACTTACCTTAGGAAGTTTACTAAGAGCTTCATTTCTAACAGGTGTATGTGACTTAACTGATGTTTCAGAAAGGGACGAATATTTTAACCAGAAAGCTTGTTCTGCAGACAATTCTTTTTTAGTGACAAAACGTTTACCAAAATCTTCTTTAATCTTATTTAACTTTGAATAGTCAATTGGAAAATCTTAATCATCTTTTCTATAGAAATTGGATCATTTTGTTTATCAAGATACTATTATCGGACTCTCTTCTTCAATATTAATGTCTTCTTATTATCAATAACAAAATTCACGCTTGTTCTTTAGCATAACACTTCCATCTATAAAGTTGGTTGATTGTATCCGCGGTGAACTTTTTTTAGATGTAACGGATTTATGTTATTCAAAGAGCTTGTTTGTGAGTGTCATCGTAAAAAACTTGTGGTTTCGTTAGCATATGCATTGCTTGCGTAGATCGATACATCTTACAAATAATATTCTCCAGTTCTTTATTTTGTTTTTACAAAACAATTTCTTTGTCAATGTATTTAGACTCTTTTTCTTTAGATTCTGTTTTGAAAACAGTTATGTTTTTTATAAAGACTCCTTTTCTTTGACATTATTAGAAAGAGTTTCATTAAGTGTATCGATCTCCTGCTGAAAAGCCGCAAGCTTTGCATTTCTATCTCGAATTAAATCATCCATTTGAGAATCTATTAATTTTTCCTTTTTATTCAAATCTACATTAAGTCTTTGTTCAAAAAAGGCGATTCGTACTTTGTATCTCTCAAGCTCAGCGGTTAATGATTCATTTACCATTTTATTTGTCTGATTTTCCTTATCTAGATGAGCTACATGATCAGTCATTTGTTCAACCAAACATAGCACCAATAAATCATTAGGTGCAAAAGGATTAGTATCCTGAATAACCGCATCTTGTGATTCTTGCAAATATTGAGAGTACGGAATGATATTACTACCACTATGTATCTCATTATCTTGAAAATCGTCAACATGTGTTTGTTCAGAATACTGCATCTCTTACACATCCTGATTAATCATATCATTCGGATAAGAATCGAATTATGGTACCTCAGAGAGAACTTCAGGATCACAGCTTGAAAGATTTGCCATCAGAACCGCTTTAGCTAAGGATAAGTCATCACAATCCGAGTCATATGCATCCAGTCGTCAGTTTGGAAAACTAATTTATGAGGGATTGTCTGCTGAGCAACTAGAGCTTTTGATATACCAGGGTCTGCTAAAAATGCAAGTTGCTCTTCATCCAATATCTAACCCGCTTCTTGAGCTTTGGCTAACATCAATTTCTCCTTAAACCATGTTTTTTTTTCCCCCCTTTTTTCAGCATTCCTTGGCCTTTTGGCCGAGTACCTGTCTCGCCATATGCCCTTCGGCAATTTCTGGGAGGTTGTATCTCATTCATCAAAATTTTCCTGCAATTACTCCCCCGCAAACGGCCTTAAGATTCAAACTACTCGTTACGTCATGTCGTTAATGGTCCATACTAAATCGAAAACAATTTAATGATTTCCCATAGTAATGTATATTCAAGTTTATATAAAATATTTTTACATCCATTAAAAATACAAGAAAACTTCGGGTCACATTTTAAAATCACGAGTTTATGATCGTTAAGTAACCCGATAAGAGCCAAAACGCACCTAGGATTCCCCTAGGATGCTTGGGACGTTCAAACCCCACAAGGAGACACCAAGGCATGTTTTTAGCAAATATGTCTCATGCATGCATTCATCGTTTGTCCTATATCTTTCAAAAACACACACACATTTCACAAAAAACAACACATACACAAATAATTTTCCTCTTTCTTTTGGATTAAGTTGGACGCAACCACAAAAACACACAAATACACTTCATTTTCCAACTTTGATTCAAAACATGAATGGTTTTAAACATTTCCTGGGTTGATTTAATAGTCGTGGGATCAATAAAAACTACGTTTATGGGTTGTCGGTTTCGTGCTTATCTCATTTTCAAATCCCTCTTTGTAAGTCATCAATTTCTTAAATATTTTTGTACTTCTAGTAGTCTTATGATGCATAGATAATAGTTGTACGGTTTGTTTTCTAAAAATCGAAAGCTTAAAGTTTTGAAATAAATATTAAGGGGTGTTTATTTGGTTTGAACGTGGGTAAAAGAGGCAAGGAAATACCATTTTATTAATTTGGTTGTGATGGTTGAATAACATTTATATACTTAGTAGCTTATTTCTATTTTTGGCTTAAAATAAGCTTATACGACTTATTTATGGGCTTATTTATTTCGAATGAAAAAAGGAAACAAAGGAAAATGATTTTGATTATTACCTATTCTTGTCATATTTTTATAGCTTTTTATGATAGCTTATTTTGAGAACTAGAATAACTTATAGCTTATTAGCTTATTTAATAAGCTCTATATATTTGATTTTGGGCTTATAAAACCCACGACCCAATAAGTCGCGGCTATTGGTTATACGCTTATTGTGCGTACGGGTTATTTTTGGTTTTTTGGTATAGCTTATTTTGATATTTAAATGTACACGTAGCTTAACGGCTTAAAAATTAAGGCTCCGGATAGCTTATTTATGGCTTAAAAGGGCATGGCCCAATAAGATAGGCCCAAACCTGGCTTAGTATTGTCCGTGATCCTTGGCTTTTTTCGGTGGATTATTCTTTGGACTTATTTTCTTAATGGGCTTTAGTAATGGGCCTAAATTGAATCTTAAAACTAATAATAATATTTTTGGACTACTAATGGGCCTTAAGGCCCAATAAGCAAAAACTAGTCATTTAACGCTTAAAGCGGACTTTTTGAAAGTGATTATTACTTATATATATTAGGATAGTTAGATATTCGTTTGGTGGGGGGGGGGGGGGGGGGGTAAAATGCGTCCTTGTTACACGTCGCGACTATGTGGATTTTTGTCGTTTTGTTGGAAATTGATTTATTTAAGGGAAAGTATTTGAAAAATGAGGTTTAAACCCTTTGAAACGTCTTATAAACGAACGGGTCATGCCGATTTTTTATAAAAATATTATACTTAGAATATTTTACTAAAAACATAATTTCTTAGAAATCTGATAAAAGACGAAATAATAAAATATTATTATTTTAATAAACCGACTAAAAGACGAAAATATATTTTATAATTTTATAAATTATAAAACTTCTATTAATGATTTAGCGTAACTAAAACGTGTCACTTTTCATAACTAATACAATTAAACTAGGTAATTTAAGACTACTGAATAGATTACCAAAACATATTTATTAATAACTATTACCCGAGTCTTGATATTTTACTTGTCTAGTTTCTTAAGTAGTATAAGCATATACTATCTACCATACATATTATGATATATCTTCTTCGAGTTTAAATCACCAACCATCACACGACCAATAACATTAAAAGGGTTGACGCTCACGCACTTTTGACTTCTTTGCATCTACTCATTCTTTAATTTGAATATACACATTTATGAACGGACATTAACTGGATTAGGTCGTGTCTGGCAGTCGTGCATAGCTTGTTTATTTTCTTTTTTTGTTTCGTATTGCATACGTTGTTTGATCTATTCTCAGCATACTTATCACTTTTGCTTAAAGGTGAGTTCTCGTAGCCTCACTTTTTAAACTCTTTTATGTTAAGGGGTGGTAAAAATGATATCTACAAAACATATTTCAATACTTTTTATACTGTGCAAAAATCTCTTATTTCTTTCTGGACAATGTATGTGCCTTACTTATGATGCCGTTGTTTTATCTTAATGATATGTGAACACTATATGAATGCTACGCGAACACTATATGAATGCTATGCGAACACTATGAGATCTATTTATGCGAAGTTCCAATGTGAATTTCTGCACCACACTATTTAGCCGACTGTGTAGCTCCAGCTGGTAGGCGATAGGTCCGTGACCCAAAAGGTATTAGCGAATTACACATTTATCCCCTCCTAAATATTTAAGGAAGGAAATTATAGGTGTGCGGGTTATTATGATTATTGATTTGTGTTGGGATACATGGTATGATTATTGTATGTTTATCTAATTTCTGTTATATGCATTCATGTTTCATATTGCATTTTGTCCAACTACTCTAATATTCTTGACAATCAAACAAACTGTGTTTACTTCTAATACCTACCGATTGATCACTAAACTTTTTGTTGACCTTTCAAGTATCATTTTCAGGTATTGTGAATGATCAGTGATGATCAGTGATAGCAGGGACTGTAGCATTACCTAAAGGCATCAATTCATGAGAATCTTTTTCTTGAAAGTCTTGCATTTGGAACTTTGTTTCAATTTTACTTTTGTTTTCTTATGAACATGTTTACCCTTAAGGGGGGGAGCTTGTTGTATTTCTTTGACAATGTGTTGTGTTCTTCGTCTGGTCTTGGACTCAAGTTTCTTACTTGTTGTCGGAGGACGTAGGTGACAACTCTTTATGATATGCTTTTTGTTTTCATCTATATGGTTATCTTGTGTTTTGTCGTTCTTTTCCTTCCGTCACGCCTCGGTTGTTTCCGCCGTTGTCGTGGGTTCCTGTGAATAATTGACCTGCTTGTCTATCCACTATTCCGAAATCTTGTCTAATGACTCGTTTTTGCGTTTTGCAGGTTGGCATTACTCATGTGCAGGGTTGGTTGCTACTCTGGGTCTGTTGTTGTTAAGATCGTAGTGTACTCATTCTTTATTGAGGGTGCGTTGTTTTTCAGATTGGTGGTCTTGTGTTGGATGGGGTGCAGGTGTAGATGGTAGGATGGGTGGGTTAGAGTTTTTGTAGGGTGGTAAATGGGGTTTGGTGTGTATGTGGATGGTGTGGTGTTTGGTGGTAGTTGTCAGGTGTTGGTGTTGGTGGGTGGAGGGTGGTTGCTAGTGGGTAGTTTGGGTTGGTGGTGGAGGGTCATTGGTGGTAGTTGGCGTTGGGCAAGTGGCGGTGGTGGTGGTGGGATGAGGTATGGTCCCGGTTTTGGTGGTTTTTGTGGCGCTTCGCTTTGGTGGGTCCTTTGTGGGATGGTGGAGGGCGTAGGTGCGTTTCTTGGAATTTGGTTGAGGGTTTGGTGTTGGAGGATGGACCTGGTGGTGTGGGGGGTGCTGGTGGTGTTGGTTGGAGATGTAATGGAGGTAGTTAGTCCCAGAGTGTTGACATGGTTTCAAAGGGGGATAGTAGCTCCCCAATAGTCAGTTATCTTTGTAAAGTCGTAGTTTAATTAGCTGTGTCAGTTGGCGAGTTGTGAGTCCTGCAGTTTTGGATGAAGTTAGTGCCTGTTGTTTCATTTAGGTGTGTTTACAAGTTTGAATGTTTGTACAGTTGTCTTGTCTGGGTGGGGTTCTTACTGTCTGTAGTTAGTTGTGACTTGGTTTGGTGGTGGCTGGGTGTTTGGTGTTTGTCTCACGTTTAGGAGTTTGGTAAATTGGTGTTGTTCTTGTGTGGGCATGTGGGGGAGTGTTGGGGAGGGGAGGTCGGTGAGGAGTTAGTTGGTGTTGGGATTGTTGGGTGGGTG
Source organism: Tanacetum coccineum (assembly GCA_026074375.1). Taxonomy (NCBI): domain Eukaryota; kingdom Viridiplantae; phylum Streptophyta; class Magnoliopsida; order Asterales; family Asteraceae; genus Tanacetum; species Tanacetum coccineum. Next base: position 8,454 of record BQNB010065633.1, read on the forward strand.
GTAGTGTTGGTGGTAGGTTTTTGGGAGTGGTGGTGGAGGTTAGAGTGGCGGGTTGTTTTAAGTTGGAATGCAGGTGGTGGTTTGGGATAATAGGAAGGGACTGTTGTCTGAGGTGGATGTAGTGTGGATCTATTGGCTAGGAGGTGGTGGTTGGGTTTAGTGGTTTTGGGGCGGGATCTGTGTTTCGGGTGGGTATAGTTGGATGAGTTGTATGTTTTGGTAGGTGGTTGGCGTGTTGTCAGGTGAGGAGTGTTGTTATGAGTATGTATGGTTGGTACCCATTTTTATGGTGTTTGTGGTTAGTAAGTTATGTAGTATCTAGTAGTCTGTTCTGGTAGTTGTTAGTTCTAGAGTAGTATATAGTAAACAGTAGAAAGTAGTACAGTGTTTTAGTGTTGTTTATTCATCAAGTTGAGTAGTTAGTTAGTCAGTGAGTTTGTTGTTAGTTTCTTTTTGTCAGTTAGTAGTATTAGTCAGTGGTATTGTCAGTATGAAGTTTCTAGTTCTAAAGTAAGTTGTTGTTTAGCGTTGAATCACGTAAGAAGTAATATAGTAAGTAGTATTTTTTGAAAGTAGTTAAGTAGTCAGTAGTATTTAGTTGTAAGTAGTTTTATGGGTTAGTTAAAAGTAGTATCAATTGTTACCCGTATCTTTTTAGTCGTCAAGTATCTTCTCTTTTACTACGACAACGGACTTTCATTTGTTTCTCCTTCTGCTTTTTCAATCCTTATGTCCACTTCTGTTATCGTGAAGGTGTAGATGTGTTTAGGATAGGGAACCCATTCGATACTCGTTTATTTACTCTGAAATAAGATGAGTAATATGGTCATTAGCAATAAGGTGGATTTAAAGATTAAGCTCTGAAATTTTTGTATATTGACATTACCTTCTCAAAAATCTTAATGTGGAAATGTGGATTAAAATTATGCTTTTAATGACATACCTTCTCAAAAACCTTCTCATATTTCCACAAACGTACTCACAGCTCCTCAGTTGGAAAATCCACATAGTATATTCAAATTTTCATTATAATGTACAGCGGCGTTGTTCTATTTTCTTATTTTGCAGAAGGACTGTAATTGATCAATCAACTTTTTTCAACTCGTATAAAAAAATGCCCAGATTCATAGTCTGTTTTGACCCATTATGCAACCCATCCATCATGCCACTTCAAATTGACCATATTACAAAGAGAGCTTGTATGGGTTTGAGCTGAAACACTTTATCCAAACTTTTCGATCTTTATACTAACATTAGTAATGTCAGTTCAATTGCCGAATTATGTTAATTCTATCATCATCTGAATGTTTAGGCACCCAATTATACATCTCATAACATATATAACTTTAAGGCGCAATCTTGAAGGCACAAACAGTTCATAGAATTTCCATTATAATCACATTAAACATTTAGTATATAGTCAACACACATTAAACATTTAACCAACTCTTACAAAAAATACACTTGCGTGTAAATTCTTAGCATTCAAACCCTGCCCCACACTCCAATCTGAAAAACCATTAATTCACTAATCATCACTAACCACAACCTTAACACAAATACCTCAAAATGGTTGTACAACAGCTCTAAACCAAAAAAGCTTAGGGGACGTTTGGTACGACTAAATCGCAAAGAATAGAAATCAAGTAAAGAATGGAATCGTAAAGAAAGAGAATAGGTCCAAGAAAGAAGATAAATTCATATGTTTGGTACCCATTACAGAATCAATGTGAGGAATATCATGTTTTTAAAAAAATTGTACTTTGTAAAATCTTAAATTTAAAAAAAAAAAATCTTTTTTCGTACTTTTTATATTTAAAAAAATATTTTTCGTAAAAAATTTTACAAAAATTTTTAAAAAAATTTCAATTCATTTTTAAATCTTTATGTTATAAAAAAAATTAAATTTTTTTTCGTACTTTTTAAATTTTAATCTTTTTTCAAAAGCTATTTTTTTTCTACGAAATTTTTTTTTAAAGTTAAAAAAAATAGAAATGTACAAAAATCGAAGTAAGTAAAACGTAAAAAGTTTTAATTTTTTTATTTTTTCTTAATTTTTTTAAAATATATATTATTTTCGTTAATTTATAAATTACGAAAAAATTTATTTAAACAGAAATTAAAATTTTAAAAGTAACGATTTTTTAAAATTTTTAAATTTTTTATACGAACAAAAACGTAATGAAAGCATGTTCTCGACACATGATTTGTCCCTTTTTTTACATAGTTTTTTGATTCTCAAGTTGGTGATTCTCATCATTCTCCACTTTTTTTAAAGAATGTATTTGCTTTCCAAAGAATCATATTTTAATTCTCTATTCTCATTCTTTGATGTACCAAACTAAGAAAATCTTTCTCATTCCGTTTCTCACTTTTCCATTTCATCATACCAAACGTCACCTTAAAACTTTACACCTATTCAAACCTAAAATTTCACAAATTGCCTAATTATATGTTACAATATTGATCTTCAACTTTTACCTATTTTACGACTTTTTTATTAACATCATTATTTATCAAATTTGTAACGCATATTATCAATTCATTCGGAGAAGAAATGTCATTGAAAAGATCGACGATTGGCGAACAAAAGCCCCTAAATTATTGCAAGTTTTGTTTATGGCGACGTTTTATAAGTTTAAACATATATTTTTAATTATTTACGAAAATAGTATTCGGAGGTTATCCGTGCATTGAATGTGACAGGTGAGTACTACTTGACCGCAAATAGGTAGTTGGCCGGTTATCGATCTATTGCGAAAGTAGTCTCGCGTGCTCCGCGGCAACGCACGGGTTACGAACCTTGTTATTTTTAAAGAACAAAACGATAACAAAACAAAAATACAATCATAAATGAAGCAATAGGAGTTACGATATCAATTTTTTATTTCTATCTCTCCCGATTTACATTTTTCTTGCAAAAAACCCCATTTTTAGAATCAAATTATGTATAAGAACCTGTATTAAACTGCTATATATAGACTTCTACTAATTGAAATCTTAAATTCTATTGAAAAAGCTCGAGTTTGAAACTAAGGGGGTGTTTGGGATTGAGGGTATAAATAGATTATGTGTTTTGAAAACGGACAATCAGATAATCAGCTTTTACAAAACGTAATTTTGAAAAATAGTGTTTGGATTAAATTATGTTGTTTGATAATGTAATAATTAAATAATCAAATTTTTAAATGTTTGAGAAAAATATATTATCTAGTAACTTGTAGGCAAATGACAAAAATAGGAATGATATATACGAAACTTACATTATATGAGAGATTTTATGGCTATTATGTTTTTTTTGAAAAACAAACACATATCACGTTTTGAAAAAGTACTCCCACTTGCTAGTCGACACTAAAACTCTTTTTCCATTAGCCAAAAACGCAAATAATACTTTTGAGGCAAGTTTGACAAACACTTATATAACAGCTTTTTTGTATTATCACATTTTCTTTTCAAATAATATGTCTAATAATCCTGTTAATTAACACAATAACAAAACACCCCTATTAGGTAGCTACTTAACATAATTTTAAAATAACTAAAGTATGACACTCACGTCACACTCATCTTTGATTAACCAAAATAAGGACATCTTTCTCTTTCCGTTTCTTCACTCTCCTCATTTCATTCTACCTAACGTCATCTTTAAAACTCTTTCACCTATTCAAACCTAAAATTTAACAAATAGCTAAAAAGTTACAAAAATTTGTCTTCAACTTCTACCTATTTACGACTTTTTTATATAACAAACATTATTTATCAAATATGAAACGCATATCTATCGATTCATTCGGAGAAAAAAATATCATTGAAAAGATCGTCAATTTGCGAACAAAACAAGCCCCCAATATTGCAACGCTTCTGACATAGCGAACGATTTTATAAGTTTAACATATATGTTTAAATTATTTACGGAAATAGTCTTCGAGGTTATACCGTTCCATTGCAGGTGAGTTCCTAACGACCTAACTCTATAGTAGTTGGCGTTATCGATCTATTGCGAAGTAGTCTGTCTCGCTGTGCTCCGCCGGCAAGCAATCACGGGTACGAACCTTGTTAATTTTAAAGAACAAAACAAAAATCCAATCATAAATGAAGCAATAGGAGTTACGATATCAAATTTTTATTTCTATCTCTCTCCCGATTTACATTTTTCTTGCAAAAAAAACCCATTTTAGAATCAAATTATGTATAAGAACATGTATGAAACTGCTCTATATAGACTTCTACTAATTAAATCTCAAATTTTGTTGAAAAAGCTCGAGTTTGAAACTAAAGGGGTGTTTGGGATTGCTAGTCTAAAATAGATTATGTGTTTTGAAAACGGACAATCAGATAATCAGCTTTTACAAAACGTAATTTTGAAAAATAGTGTTTGGATTAAATTATGTTGTTTGATAATGTGATAATTAAAAAATCAAATTTTTATATGTTTGAGAACAATATATTATCTGTTAGACGCATAAATTATTGGCCCAAGCCATTATGGGCTTGAGGTCCATTAGATCTAGGGTTTAGTAGCTTATTCTCAAAGCTATGTTCTATTATAAATAGACATGCTTTGTTTTGTAATGAAAGGAATCCAATCAATATCAATTTCTATTATCTTTCATTGTATCAGAGCTCTAGGTAAGATCCACCAATAAAAACTGCTATCATCCGGTCATCGGCTACTTGTCGGTGATTCGGAAGGATCTCGTTTTTTTTCCGCTTTATTGTTTTTATAAATTTAGGATTTTACTTTTCGTATTCAATGCATAAACCCTAAACCCTAGCCGTCAAAACACAAAAAAAATGTTGATTTGCGTAGATCAACCCTTTTTTTCTCATTGATTGTTTTCGTTGTCGAATATCATTGTCGTTGACAACAAAAGTTGTCCAGCAAATTGCCGCTCCCTCCTAAAGGCAAAATAAGTCCATGACGTAAAAAAATAGCAAATTCATAAAATATGGAGGGAAAACTGCGAAGCAATTTTATACAATGTATGTCGTCAAAACTACTAGCCAAATCTTGTGCAAGACGTATCAACAAAGAAGGGAAATAAAGAAGAAGAATCGGTTCAACATTGATCCTGTTTTTCCGTATAAAGACCCCGATCAAACTGCGGGACGTGTTTCGACGCATAAATTATTGGCCCAAGCACATTTGTGGCTTGAGGTTATTAGATCTAGGGATTTAGTAGCTATTCCAAAGCTATGTTTATTATAAATAGACATGTTTTTTTTATGTAATGAAAGAAATCCAATCAATATCAATTTCTATTATCTTTCATTATCTAGTAACTTGTAGGCAAAATGACAAAAATAGAAAAGATATAATAGCAACTTACAATTAATATGAGAGATATTAATGGCAATTATGTAATTTTAGAAAACAAACACATTCACGTTTTGAAAAAGTAACTCCCCAATTGCTGCCACAAAACTCCATTTTCAATAGCCAAAAACGCAAATAATCACTTTTGAGGCAAGTTTTGCCAAACACTTAAAACAGTTTTTTTGCGTTTTCAAAATAAATAAGCTAATAATCACGTTAATAACGCAATAACAAACACCCATATAAGGCTAGCTACACCTAATTTAAAATCACAAGTATGACACTCATGTCACACTAATTTAGGGGTAGGTTATAAAGACCCCCCCCCTAAATAACAATTTGTATCTCTCTTAGATTTTGTGTTTTTTTTATTTTTTATTTTTTTTATTTTTATAATTTTGTTTCTGTTATAAATATGAATGCGGAAAAAAAATATATAGCTATTTAAACAAGTCCAAATATGAAACTTGTTAAAAATTATGAAACATAACTGATAAAAAACTGTGTTGCAATGTGACAGGGAGACAAAAGTACATAACATTTGTACTTTTTCGTACTTTTTATGGGCCAAGAAGGGTACCAATAGTAGCACCTACTAATTTATTGCATCTTTTTAGAGATTATGGCGGGGACTCCTATTGGTTTCGTCATGTGGACTTTGACATGAAACTTCAAACATGCGGTCCAAGGCTTATCTCCTTTGGCAAAACCTAAAAGCATGTCAAATGGTGTTTATATTTTTTTTTCTTTTTAAAGGGGTCGATTCAAGAACATATTTAAGGAGAGTCAATCTACCTCCAATTTAGAGAGTTTTAAGTTTCTATTTTGACAAGCGGGAGGAAATCTTACGAACAACCTCATCGTTGTAACTCCAAAGTATGAAAAAGGAGAGGTTAAAGTGGAACAACCAACAACATTCGTTGCTCTAGCCACTTCCCTGTTCCCACGCCTATCCCCATCAATCTACTCTTTTGCATATTTATCTTAAGGCCCGACGCAAGGAAGAAACACTCTAAAACATGAACGGTTGTGTTAAGATTAGACATTTTCCATTCCCCTATAAAAACTGCATCATCCGCAAAAAACAAGTGAGAAATCTTCAACGAATCGTCGATAGAAACTCTTGTGAATAAACCTTCATGCAAAACGAGACTAAAGGATGTCTATAAGCTTTCCATTACCAATATGAAAAGGAAAGAAGATAATAGATCTCCTTGTTTTAATCCTTTAAAAATTAAATTTCTGATGTAAGACTTTTATTGACGATGTTACGATCCATCGTATATTTATAGCATCTTTTAATTACTCGCAATCTATCACACCTCAGGACTTATGTAAAATATCGTCAAAGGAGATAATGGTATTTACAATTATATCAAATGATATTGCACGCGACCGGTATCTGAGTTTACGTATGTGTAAGGTGGTTTCCAACATCAACGATTGTGATGTAAAAGATAAAGAAGAGCCGAGGAGATAAGAAAAGTAACAAATAATGAGTTGTCAAACTTTTATTTGTTAACTTTGTTCATATTTGCACCATCAAATTAGGGCTGAGCAAAACCAACGAAAACCGAACCGATAGCCGAGCCGACTGTGGACCGAAATTTGAACGACATTTTCGGTTTTGTATAATTTTGGTTTTCGGTTTCGCTTAGTGCTCGGCTGTGTTCGGCTTAAAAACAAAGAAAAGTAAAATACGCTTAAAATATCTATTATTGGTTCGGTTTTGCTCGGTTCGGTTTCGGTTTTGCTCGGTTCACTTCGGTTTGCTTTTCGGTTTATGTTTTCTTTAAAGTCGGTTTTCGGTTAGATTCGGTTTTTGTCAGTTCGGTCTTGACACGATGCTCAGCCTTACATCAAACAACTCAAATTTTAAGAAATGCCTAATGTACATTAGAACAACCTTTTATTGCGTCATCGCTATAACTCATGTACAACTTGGAACATACATTTGATCGAAATCACCTTGGAAACAGTTTCTCTACATTTTTGTTGGTTTTATTCTTACACGCACACATTCATAAACAGTCATATTTGCGCATACTCACCCTCACACATACAGTTATAAAGTCGCCCGAAAGCAGTTTTTTTCGGACCCTTAGGATAGATAAATGATGTGTTTTACTTTACCTCTTTCAAGTAAGCCACGTTAAATATCAGCAACTTTTTATGTACTTAAGTATTAAATTAAGATAATGAGTGTCTACAATATGAGATGAACCAAAAAGTGTATCTTGTTACTTGTTTACGAGTGAAACTATGATAGTAGTTCAATAATGTGGAATACGTATGATCCAATGCACTAACTATTCAGCAAGCTTATCAAGTACTTTTCCCGGACGGTAAATTATTACGAATAGTTGAACGATTGATTGTGTGTGTATTGTAGCTTGATTAAGCAATGTACATGAACATTTTTGGACTCTTTTGTGAGTTGCAAGTCGGCAAACATATTTTAGAGTTGTAGTATTTGTCACGTGCCATAAATGTATGCATTATTAAGTTATTGTACAAGTTACATGGATCTAAATATCTTTTACTACGGGAAATCATGTGATATAATTGTGAAAACCAGAATTATAACGCTATAAAACGTAAGTACACGCTTCATTTGTCAATCACATTTTAAAGTTACTACCCTTTGCGTAAACTTATCTTTGATCTCTTATAGGCATTTGACAAAGCCAAGGCGACTGTACAACTTGTAAATTGTGTGACATATTGTTTTCAAATATATTTTTTTGAAATATTAAGAGATTAACTATAACATTTTGTACTGAACGAGTATTTCCAGCTTTGTGTTGCTTCGCTGATTTTGTGTTGTTTTATATCAAAACGGTGGACGGCGCATGCTCTTCTATAAATTTATGCCACTTTTAGACCACATCAGTTCAATCCAAAAATTACTTATGAAAATATTACTATTGATATCACATTGAGGCTAACATGTAAACATATCAAATTTATCGTTTTGTCCGCCCTAACGATGCTAAATCTAAAAAAAAAGCTGATGTCACCAACTTAAGGTGTTTGGTTGTTGGAATGCCTGCACCACAAACACCACAAACACGGTTTGAAAGGCAACAGACTAATGTGTATCACGATTTGAGGCGGCAGTGGTGGTAACAGTCATACACGTATTTTTCTCTCGATTGCAGAACAGTGTATAAACGGAAAATTGGAAGAAGAGGATGACGACACTATTTAGTGGTACGATTCTTGCTTTTCATTTCTCGTTCCAACACAAATACAACGTATTCGAAACACAATTGTTTATGGTTTTGTTACGTCGTTTGCCGCGTCATTTCTGAATTACCCATGACTAAAAGTTCCATCCAAATGTCAAATTGGGTTTGATTCCATCATATGTTGCATTCGGACACTTCGGTTGAGCATGTATGGACCAATAAGTAGAAGCCCAAGAAGAATAGAGAAGCAGAGAAAGAAAGGAAAGAAATAGAACCGTAGTAGAAGAATGAGTCTGCTGAGAGGAATAGGACAGAAGAAGATGAGTGAGAAGAAATTAGGAAAGCAGTAGATAGAATGCATTTTAGATTAGGGGGGGAAAAAGAAAGAAGACTGGAATTTTTAAGAAAAGAAAGCAGAAGGCATTAGACAGAAAGAGATGAGATAGAGAGTATAGCATATAAAACCGTAAAGTTTCGCGCAAAGCCATCGAAGTGAACATGATGAGGTATAGAAGCCTTTGGAAAACACAAAAGTCTAAATTAAATATAATATAAATTAAGTAAACATTTAAGAGTACCAAACATGCCAAGCGTTGAAGAGGCGTACCTTGTCATCGTTCATGTGTACAAACCTAATGTGGTAGTTGTTTACTCCATTTGCCTCGTGAACAAACCAGCGCGTTTGTCTGATTATTAGTTACTCTGCGGTTGGCATCACACGTATAATATGATAAAACACATAATATTATTGGAAATGACAAAAAAGACTGGATTATCAATACGTGTTGTTCTATACTTATACTTTGGAGCTGTTGACTTCCAATGTAACTTCGTTAAATAACTTTATTTTAATAAAAGTACGGCCAGAGAGACATAACCGGGTCGGAGTGTTTTATACGAGATGTCTAAATTCCTTTCTAATCTGTTTTTCGGGTTGTTTCTGTAGAATCGATGTGCACATATTAACCTGGATTTTCTATGAAAAAACATTGAGGTAAACTAATGAGCAGTCATTCTGCAGAAACAACCGAACAACATCCCTAATGACTTTGTCTCTTTTAATCGAGTTTCTTTATGTTGGGTGTCTTTTTAAAGGTTTCTTGTAAAATCAGTATTGTCCTCCTAGCTCAATCCTTCTATCTAAGAAAGGTGTTTTTGTGAATTTACCAGGTCTTTATCTGACGTTAAATAAACAATGTGTGGTAAAAATATGATTTAAGGAAAATAGTAAATAAACAACACATATGACCAGGCTCTGTGTTAAGTAAGCAATGAATAATACATGTTCGATAATGTAGGCTGCAAGCAATTTCATAATGCACCTGCAACCCAACCTTACCTTTCATATTAACGCATTAAGTTGTCATGCAAAATTTTTTTGAATTCATCATTGCCGTGTCTATTAAAAAAGACATTATGTTGTGGCTGAAATATTGTAGCTTGTGTTTGCCAACAAGTTAGCTTATACACTGTAAATTTTATTATACAAATGCCAACGCATCACCAAAATGAAATTAATTATAACGACATACTTACATATGAAAAAATTCTATCACGACCAGCTGATATTAATTTATGTCACTCCATGGTAAACGTCGATGTTCAAAAATAAACATAAATGTCACACCAGCTGGCCTAATAGATGGTTCTTGAGCATTGTTTTACTTCTAGCTAAAAAAAACCCAATTAAGAAAGGCCACATAAGTTCAATCCTATTTACTACAGTGACTACTGAGGATCTGGTTTACGATTTCTGAAATGGTACGAGGAACCATTATCATGGATGCGACCACACCTGGGTATGTTCTCCTTGCCAAGATGTTGTACTCAGTGATTCTCGTGTAGTACCGTAAACAGCCCCCCCACAAATTTTCTCATCATTGTGACCAAAGTTAAGGGAAACTCCATCTTATAAAACACTCCAGTTTGACCTTACAAAGTAACGCAACCTGAAAATATTAGATGAGACAACCCACATTATTGGTAAAGCCGGGGAAACCACATGGCTACATTTGTATTTAATCGCCGCCCCGACAAGAATACGGGCATCATCACACTTTGTATAGCATACGTTGGCTGTATACTTCAATACGAAACAATGGTTGCAAATTGCATTACCATGCAACCTGAAACGGATAGACTGCACACTGGGATTTACGCAAAAATTTTGTTTTTTCTATGTTATTCCCAAACATCACTTTATTTCCTTTTTTTTTTTTATATTTTTTGGGTGATTTTTTGTTTTATTTTAAATTTTTTATTTTGTTTTTTTTTATTTGTTTTTTTTTATTTTTTTTATCCTAATTTTGTTTTCTTCCAATAACAATTCCACATTCTTTTCACATTTATTCACACTTTAAATAAACTAAAATATAAATATTTAACATATAAAAAACTAAAACCAATTTTTTTCAAAAAACCCCCCCCCATCATTTGGATAAGTCTTATTTTACATATCAAACTATATACACTCTAATCAAACTTCAGCAAATTAATGTTTCATATTATAAAATTAAATTAATCATAAAAATAAAAAATAAAATTTAAAATATACATTCAATTTTTAAAAATCTAATAATATTAATTAAATAAGAATAAAATAATTTTATAAAAATTAAAAAATATAAAAAATTCATTATAAATTACATCTTATTTATTTATAAAATTATTAATATTATTTTTCTTATAGGGTTCATATTATTAAAATAATTTTATTATTTGTATTAATTATATTTTGATTTTTTTTTTTTTTTTATTTATATTTAATATTATTCCAATTTATATTATTTTTGATTAATATGTCTTTTACACTTTTTTATTTTTTACTAAAAAAGAAAAAAAACAAAACAACAAAATAGAAAAAAATAAACATAAACAAAATAAATAATTCTATCAAAACAACTAAAAAAACCTCCCTCAAAAAAAAAAAAACAAAATGTAAATAATAATATATTTAAAAAACATAAATTAAAAAAAAAACAAAAATGTACAAAACAATAAAAAAAAAAAAGCCAAAAAAAAAAAAAAAAAAAAAAAAAAAAAAAAAAATAAACAAAAAAAAAAAATAAAAAAAAACCCGAATAAAAAAAAAAAATCTAATAAACAGAAAAAACAATAAAACAAAAATTTAAACAAAATAATTAATAAATGATTCGATATTGATCATGTTATCCTTTAATCGAAAACAATATTTGAACAACACAACATATATTTATCAAATAAACCAGGAAAAAGATGGTAAATAGGGTTTATTAAATTTGAGAGAGCACATAAAGCGTTCGGTAATGTGGCAAACACCATCTCGTTAAAATTAGAAGTAATGATATGGGTTTTGTCTCATATCATGTTGGACAGCTCTATAATTGTATTTTTTTATCAAACGGTGCTCTACGGGATAGGAACAAAACCTCTATCACAGTTTAGTACTGCTTCCCATAAGAGAGGCACGCAAACTTACCATAGTCTGTTACAACTAATATAACCATCAATCGCATTCAAACCTATATATATATATATATTTCAGATCCGATCAAAGGCTCAATATCGTGTTATTATCATTGCCTTATTTTGTATATTATAATAGGAAGGATCAATTGGCTCAGATAAGAGCCAAAGGTTCTGAAAAATGAAAGTTCACTGTGGCTGCATACCTAATAGGTTGTCGAGCCAAGTCATGGACTTCCACTCCTTCTATTGAAACCGCTCGTGTTCATCATCGTTTTTTCACAGCAGTTGCAAATATGTAAGTCTTACAATAAAGACAAACTAGTGATCCCCACCAAGATACAGGCGTAAGCAAACTGTGTTCCAGCAAACATGTGTGCAAAATATCATTTTTGCCTCGTTCAAATCTAAATACTCTAAGCTGTTATTCGAGAATAATGAAAACAACGCAATTTCTTATTTTCAATCCAACTGATTTTATTTCAATTGCAAAACTGCCTTTTAATAAGATTTTCATATCTAACAGATTCCAAAGCTTATTCGACCCAATACAGATACAATTGATAAAAACATTATAAAAGCTAATATGCTTTACAATTTTGAATATCATTCAATATGTCTATGTGTTGTTTGATTGATTTATATTTTTGCTTTATCTTTAACATGCTAGGCTAAACCCTCTTTTGTATTTACTTATGATTACATGAAACTTAGGTTGTAGATCCTTTTGATGTTCCTTCTTGCTTGTTGCTTTGTGCCGGGTTAGGCCTCTAGAATACTAGCCATAAGATATTAAATTGGCATAGACGTTCTAGGGAAACGCGAGTAGTGTAAAAAGGATTCCATCGGTAAACAAATTCTTCATACTACTTACCCCTAATATGGTTGATCTCTCTTAAGATATTTCACATGCATTTAATATACTTTAGGGGCCTTTTTAATAGGTCTCATACTACCTTACTTGTGCGTTGCCCTAACGAAATATTAAATAGACGGTGGGTTCGTGTAATTATTTCATGACAAGGTAAATACTTAACTCGATCATCACACGTGTGAAAAGGCAACTGATCTAGGAGAAGCAATCTGAGGAGTAGTGCATGATTAGGTAAATACATCTTTTTATCATAAAGTTATCACCGGTAGTTTAGATTATATTTAGTTTAATTAGCTAAACAAACCAAACTCTCAAACCATGATATTTACCTTCATTCTTATAAATATAAAAACACAAAAAGAATCTTCTCTTAACCCCTTACAATTCTTTAGTCAATGTTTCGAGCTTCCCAACCTATTTCCCTAGAGAACGATAAAACCCCAGAAGGGGGTTCCTTGGGGGTCTTATTATAAAAAATAACTACACTGCCAACGATTAGGTACACTTCCACTAGGGGATTGTAAAGCTTCATGTGAAGTCTTCGCAACCCTTACTTAGTTCTACTCGCTTGATTCCTATCAAGTGAGAATTTTAATTCCAGTACATTAGCTTTCTCGTAGTCTATCTTTTCTTTGTGTTATTTGTTTCGTAATCCATTCTCGTCAACCACCATGGGAGACGCGAGAGATCCTACCATACTCTTGTGATTACTCAAAATAGCAAGTAAGAGGGCTTCAGGAATACCATGAGCTCCCCGTAGGGTAACAAATTATGGTATTCTTTTGAATCCGACACCATCTGGTTGGTGCCAAAACGGCTATGCTCATTCCTCGGACTTTCGGTAGAAGGCATCTAAACCACCCTCAAGGATTTCTTAAAACTTATGGACTCACTTGACCCAATGACGGCTGAAATTAGGAAAAGAACGCGAGCGTGCGTTTTATTTCAATTTTTTCATTCGAGTTTAAGCTAGAAACTGGCTTGAACAGTCTTCCTCGCAGGCTAGGATCCATCACTACATGAGAGGATCTTTACTACTCGTTTCTTGCTCAATTCTTTCCATCGGGTAGGACTGCAAAAACTTCGCAATCTATCCTGAAACTTGCTTCAAACAACATCAAGGAGAATCTCTCTCAGAGCTTGGACTCGTTTCAAAGGACTTGCACCAAACGTCCCTCATCATGGCCATCGATCTTTGCTCCAGTCTAAATCTTTATGACCATGTCAATCCTGTCACAAGAAGAACCAATCAATCAGAACCTATGCGCCCACTTCTGTTCGGCCGATGCAAGCTTCATGACATAAACGTCCGAAGATTCCGGGCATTGTTAGAGGACTCGCCCTCTATATTGACCAACGAGTGTTGGACGAGCCTAGGGATTGTGCTAAGCCGGGTCAAGCAATCTCTTCTGCCTAAGATGTTCCGAGTCATACGTACTGTCGTCTCATCAAGCTTGAAAATCAGTTTAATGCTTGGATGGAAGTCTTCTTTGCTCCGACGTACTACTCAAGTAAACAAATTACTTCTTCATGTGAGTTCTGTCAGTGGTCCCCATGAACACTCTAGTACTGCATGGAAAATTCCCGAAACAAGTCTTTGTTGAATATGCTCATAACTGCGTACCGACGAAGAGGGAGATGAGTGGTTATACTTTCAAACCGAGCCTAAACAATCTTTGGTGACACCTATTAATCCGTCATGGAAAAGTCCACCCAAAACTTAGGTTAGAGAACAACCTAAAATTTCGAAAATAGTTTTTAAACCCAACTAACCGGTTCCAACAACGGTTCGATCACGAAACCGTTCCTTCAACAAACAATCCTCAGAATTTTAACAATTAATCAAATCTTAAGGATTGGTGGTCCAATTATGGCATCTCCAAGCGTAGATTGTCCCAACTTTGACGCGATTTCAAACAACATACAAAGCGAGATGAACAACAAAATTGACACAATGCTGAAAGAAAACAACCTATCGAATAGCGAGAGCATAAACTAGCGGAACTGTTAAGAACCTGAAACTAAAACGTTAAAAATCCACTACTTTAGTTTTGTTTGCTCGTTCTTACCCAACTGAAGACCCACAATGCTCAACCCATATCCATGGTTCGATCAACACCATCATGACACATCCCAAGCAATAAAGCGACTCCCATGACGATAAGCCGGAAGAAAATAAGGGAGAAGAGAAGAACAGCCAGGAAGATATCAATACCAACCCCTCCATGCCACTCAATTCATTCTTCGAATTGCTCAGCTTGGCCCCCTAATTATCCGGCACAGAATTTGTTTACACTAAAGGGGATGATGGTGACGTGATGTTTATTGAGATAGTTAAGAAGAATGACGATTCCCGCAAAGAGGAACCCGAAGCAGGAGGATTAGAGGTGGGATATTTTGATATATTCCCAACTCGGAGCGAGCTTGCATATCACAAATATCTCATGTGTGGCCCCATCCTTTCAATATTCCTGAGAAACCCCATTATCACATAGATGTCTATCAAACCTTAAAATAACCAGCACCATTAGACATGTGCAGTGGAGAACTTACCCCCATTGATATTTAACTCCCATATAATATATGATCCCGTATGATGTAATAATTGGATCATGAGAAAGAAAGCTCGACCCTAGGCGTAAATTTAGATAGAGATGTTAGCAATTTACGAGAAGGATTAAGGGGGTATGCTTGATTTCATAGGGAATTTCAACTTATGCCACGGGCTTTCATGATTGTGGAAGATAGTAAGCTCAATTCATTGATACCTAGGTGTAATAAGTAGTACTAGGAAAACCTTTGTTGAAATATCCAACTTGACTCATGAAACACCCCCCACCTGAAGGAGGAGTAAGTGAGGTTACAAACGGGGTCCGATGAAATTGCTATAAAATACCCGCATAGATAATATGTACAACTTATTTTCCAACTTAGAAAATGAGTCAACCAAAAGTAAGTTACCGTAGGGGGTGAAAAACCAAAGCATGACATAAGAGAAGAGGAGTAGTGTACACCCCAATTGAGCATAAATATTAGGGTTTTACAAGAATGTCTAGAGCTTGGTCCTCGAATTTTTGGGAACTGGTATGGATGTGTTTACCCCCCCCCCCCCCCCCCCACCCCCCCCCCCCATGATAGGAGAAGTCAGTAAGGACTGTGACTTCGGAGTCTAGTCTACAAGACTAATAATAAAGAAAGCGCCTTTTTGGGAGAGTTTAAAACCCAATGTTATTTTTCTCGCATTTTAGAGTGTTCTTGTGATTTAATTCTTTTCATTTTCTTTTATGTTTTGAAATCATTCTTTTGTTAAGCATGCTTTGTTTTTGTTTATAACTTCGTCGTATTTACAATCAAGGGTATTTTGCCAACAAAATAAGGTGTATGGGAATATCCGGTTCTATAGAAAAATTTCAAACAAAAATAAATTAATTGTTTAGATTATTTCGTGTCAGTTATCGAGTTATATGATTTATTAAGTATTGTTTGAGGGGAGGTCAATTAAGATTAGATGAAAGGGAATGTATCATTAAGCAGAAGTGGGTGAAGGGTCAGGAAATTCCACTGAACCCCAATACACATACACAACTGTATTACTATCTAATCTTGAACCAATCACTGTTCTATCACAATCATAACCCAAAAGGACTCAAAAACCTAGGAAAACCAAAAGGACTACTGAGATATCTTAGTCTAATAGACCAATTCACCTTGATGTAGATAAGACTATCTATAAGGAGTAGGAAGACAGAATGGAAAGGGCTGCCACTACTGCTTCTAGCTTCTTTTACCTGAGTAGCTTCAAGTAATGCTGCATTAGAGAGTAATTCCATGCCTTTGCCTTTGTCACCCTTAGAAGGTGCTTTCTTCTTCGATACAGACACACCAGGAGTATCTCTGATGACGACACCTGATGTTGGCACAATAGTAGACTTCTTGGCAGGTTTCTTAGCTTTCTTAGGCTTTTTTACAGGTTCTTCTTCCAAGACAGGAGACAATTTTCTTGAAGGTGAAGCAACTTTCTTATACTTCCTTGCTTTCTTGGGAGGAACTTTTCCAGTAGCAAAGTCGTAATAAGTCTTGTAAGCTTTAGAATCTTTGGTATCTTGATTGATCATATCATCAGGAATCAGGGCTCCATACTGCTGATAATCTTTTGTCTTAGAGATAAACTTCAATGTACCGAGAAATGAGTCATCACAAATTATGTGAAGATTGATCTTGTTCCTCATAGAGATGGTCTTGTCTTTAGAGATGAAATGACTGATGATAACTTTGGTGAATCTTGGGTAGGGCATGTGCTCTTTCCTTGCTGAACTTATTTCTCTATTATTAGCTTGATACATAAAGTTTTCCCACAACAGTGCAACATAGTTAACATTCTTCTTATTGTACATACCCTACAAGATTTGAGCTCGTGATTCCCTAAGTCTATCAAGTCCTGTTGTTTTCCCAGAGATGCACCTATTGATGATTGCAGCAAATGTTCTTTAAGGCTGGTGCATTTGATCAGTATGAATTGCAGATAACATATCACACTTGCCCGAATAACCAAGTTCTTGGATAAATGTAACCAATTCTTCTTCTGAAGAAGGTACAATAAAGGCTTGATTGGGAAGTCTAGGACAAATCTGGATAATTTTATGAAAGACTTTAGTGTCAACTCGGAACTTCTTCTTATCCAGCTTGAATCGATATGCATTTGTGTCTTTGATCTTATGAATGGTGTTCCAGAATTGATGCATGTATACTTCAGGGACTTCAGTAGTGATTAAAAAAGCGGGATAGAAAGGAGATAGCTTGAGAGCATCCAAGGTGACTTGATATGTTTCTTCTCTTTGTGGTTTGCTGAAAGCAATTCTTGCATTGCATTTTTCAATCTTTAGTCTCTTCTCAGGAGCAACCAAATAATTGTCGAGTGCAACTTGTTGAGTGGCAACTGGATTCATGTTTCTGCTAAGAATAGTCCAATACAGTTCATATGCAAGACAATTCATAGACATTAACTTAGGCAGATTTAATCACACATTATCAGGCATTCAATCATAGTGAAGGACGAAGGACATTAATTGAAAGGTCAACTAACTAACAAATGGACATATACATTCATTTTAGCAACTTACATATGATATACGAAATATTTAACCTAAGATGAGTTACCAAGTTAAAGCATTTAGGAAAAAATCATCTTTTATGTATCATATATAAATCACCGTCCAAGACCATGTATAAATCGCCGCCTAGAAAGACAGTATAAATCGCCGTCTAAAATGGATGTATAAATCGCCGTCCAATGTCTTATGTATAAATCGCCGTCTAAGTTTGGCATGTATAAATCGCCGTCTAAGTTAGGATGTATAAATCGCCTTCTAGTTTAGCATGTATAAATCGCAGTCTAAGTTAGGATGTATAAATCACCGTCTAAGTCAACATGTATAAATCACCGTCTAAACAATTTCGTGTATAAATCGCCATCTATATGTTCAGACGTATAAAACGCCGTCTATAAACATTGATTTATACAACCTTTCATTTTTTTGGCACTTATATAGCATTCACATGAAAACCAAACATATATAAACATAATCTAGCATATATAACAAGAATGAGCCATAAACTTTTATTTAGAGTAAATAACGAGTAAATTGTCACTCGTTTGAATCAAAGCCACAAAGTTTGCATACAAGACATGGAATTTCTCATTCATATGCATTCAAGAAAGGTTATAGACACAAAATAAGCACAAACCCATCACAATCTATAAGTAATTTCCAAACACCCAAATTTTCACAACAAGAATCACGCAAATCATAACAATGTGTTAAGCTTATTCAAAACTGCTTTAACCAAGTGAACTACACACCTTAAGGATCAAAACCCCTCAACTAATTTTGAAATTAGATAACCTTCAATTTTCACTAACCCTAAACCAAATTCTAGGGAGATCGAGTTAACAATCGAATTAAAACCAAATTCCTTTTACAGATAAGATGTTTAGATGTAGAAAAACACTTTTGTAATTTACCTTATAGCTTGAAATGATCTGATTCAAGTGTTATTATGAGTGACAATTTTAAAAGGTTAGGAGGGAAAGAAAAATTAGAGTGTGTTTGGTTTGTGTGTGTGACGAGGGAGGGAAGAGGGGTGTTTGTGTAAAAAGTTTCATCTTTTGACACAAATCCCCCTGAACTCTTAATACCTTTCTAATTTCCTTTACAAGTTTTCTAATGCATACTATAGTTTCACTTATGGTACAATTAGTCCCTAAAGTTTACACTACAATGCCTAGTTACTTATTTTGGCTATTTACTCCCTAAAGGCATAAACACATAACATTTAAGGCACAAATAAGCTAAACTTATTAACTCCCCTTTAATTATAAGCCCGTTATTCTTTAAAACATTTTTCCATTTAATCACTTGATGATTTTGAAGAAGAAATTTGACATTATTTCCCCTTCAAACAATGACCCGTTTTCTATTTAAAGAGTTGTAGTCGTTGTTTGAGTGGTCAAATGCCTTGAAAGATCATTTTCTGATGAATTACTGCGATGATTATTTTATTTCTGAAAATCAACACCATAAAAATAAGATTTCTCTTATTTTGACACATAAGCGCTCTGACACGTACAGTAATAGATAAAAAAGCACGGGTTGTGTTCCAAAGTAAACACAAGCCTTTTAATGAATATGAAGTCATTCATTCCCGATAAAATTAAATTTCCCGTTGTGAGGCAAAGCTTTTATTTTTGAAAATACATGCCTTTAAGATTAAGACCGGGTTGTTATCTGAAATCATAACAAGCCATAGGACATATTTTCTATTCGAACTTTCTTTACAGCTTTATGCCATTATTGAATGACATTTCTGAAGCCGTAAATATTATCGATACTAGAAAACAGGTCATCATAAACTATTTTTGTATTTTTCTGATTTTTTAATTTTTAATTTTCTTTTTTGAAAAATTTATATAAAATGTAAAATCTTTTTGGGTTTTTTATGTTTTCTTATTTACATAATATACATGATATATTGCGAGTTACCACCATTACTCGTCTTGTTCCTCTGTCAGACATTTTACCATTTCCGGAGATATGCTTCGCATACCGAGCTTTTCGATCAAGAAATTGAATCTTTCTCGTGGCAAAGGTTTGGTGAAGATATCGGCCAGTTGATATTCCGTCCGAACAAAGTAAAGTTCCACAATTCCATTCTTCACCTGCTCCTTTATAAAATGGTAGTGTACATCGATGTGCTTTGCTCTAGAGTGTTGGACGTTGTTGCAGCATAAGGCAATCACACTTTTGTTGTCGCAGTACAGAGGAATCTTATTGAATTGAAAGCCATAATATGTTAGCTGTGAATGCATCCATAGGATTTGAGCACAACACCTAGATAAGGCAATATATTCCGCCTCTCTACTCGAGATCACAGTGCTCTTTTACTTCTTAGAAGACCAGCTAACAAGTTTATCACCTAAGAATTGAGCGCTTTCTGATGTACTGCGTCTAGTGTCCTGACATCTCGCGTGATCTGCGTCTGCATATGCTGTTAGAGACATACCGGTATCCTTCGAGTACCAGAGACTCATGTTAATGGTTCCCTTTAGGTATCGAAAGATCCGCTTAACCGCATTTAAGTGCTTTTTGGTAGGCTTTGTCTGATACCACACATAAGCAGACTGCATAAATAATGTCGGGTCTACTGGATGTCAAATACATGAGGGATCCAATCATGCCACGGTAAAGTGTAGCATCAACTGGTGTCCTCTATAGATCTTCATCCAGTTTATTCCTTTCTACCATAGGTGTGTCTACAGAATCACTAGTCCTTAAACCATATTTTTTAATAATTTCAGAAGCATATTTTGACTGGTTTAGGAAGATGCCTTTGGGACTTTGAGAAATTTATAATCTTAAAAAGAATGATATTTTCCCCATCATCGACATCTTGAACTTAGTGGTCATCAGATTAGCAAACTCATTACATAAAGTAGTATTAGTGGATGAAAATATTATATCGTCAACATAAATTTGTACCAGTAATAAGTCGTTTCCTGCTTTCCGTGTAAAGAGTGTTGGATCCGCTGCACCTTTGGAGAAATGTTGTGAAATGAGGAAACTTGACAGCATGTCGTACCATGTACGTGATGCTTGTTTGAGACCGTAGAGGGCCTTTTTAAGCTTGTACACATGCGATGGGT
The DNA here is from genome assembly GCA_026074375.1 of Tanacetum coccineum. NCBI lineage: Eukaryota > Viridiplantae > Streptophyta > Magnoliopsida > Asterales > Asteraceae > Tanacetum > Tanacetum coccineum. The sequence goes on from BQNB010065633.1 coordinate 29,483, forward strand.
TGTCCTGATCAACAAGTCCTTCTGGTTAAGAAACGTAGACCTCTTCTTTGAGCTTGCCATTAAAAAAATCCATTTTGACGTCCATTTGGAAGATCATCATATTCTTGTTGGCTGCATTTGCTACGAAGATACATATGGCCTCTATTCTTGCAACCAGTGCAAATGATTTCTCAAAATCGATACCCTCCTTTTGCCTGAATCCCTGAGCAACTAATCTCGCTTTATTCTTTAGTACCCCGCTAAATTCGTCCGTCTTGACCTTGTAAATCCATTTAAGTTTGACCAACATGACTTTATCTGGACACGTCACCAATTCCTAAACTTGTAGCCTTTCAAATTCATGAATTTCTTCTTGTATTTCATCGATCCATGACGGTTCGGTCATTTCTTATTTGAAGTTATTTGATTCTACAGAAGTTAGGAAGGCATCAAAATAACATCACATGGCGTCAGTTTCAAATTGCTTTCTCGTGGAGACAGAACAAGAAGGATCACCGATCACGTTTGCTATTGGATGATCCTTAGTCCATCTACCAAAGTGTTCAAATGGAGTGTGGGATGCAACTCCCACCCCCACCCACCACACCCCCCACACCCCCCCCCCCCCCCATCTCACACTTACTAAACTAGTACTTGGCTGATGACAGTTATTACTGTTAAACCCTTGGTGATTAGAGTTAGATAGCAAATGTTTTTCACAACATCATTCACCATCTTCAAGGCCTTTCAAAAAGACAACAGTACTTAGCACAAATTTTTCAAAACAAAAAGTTTATACTGATAAGGTAAATGCAGTTAGTGCTGTTGGGGGAAAAAGGGAAACTGCTGTTAAGTCCTCAGCAGGTTGTAATTGGAGACCACAAAGATACAACTGGCACAATATCTCCAAATACAATGGTGGATCCAGTCTTAGAAATTGTTACACTTTCAAAGATCCACTAGGCAGACTCAAGCCCAAACAGGCTTGGGTCCCTAAGAGAATCTAATCTCTTTCATTTGATGTGCAGGACTATCCACATAGAGCTTTAAAGAATAAAGGAATTGTTGATAGTGGTTGTTCCAGGCACATGACTGGAAACAAGGCCTACCTTGCTGAATTTCAAGACTTTAATGGTGGCCCTGTTGCTTTTGGAGGTAGTAAAGGTTACATCACTGGTAAAGGTAAAATAAAAACTGGTAAGTTAGATTTTGAGGATGTGTGCTTTGTGAAAGAACTTTAGCATTTCAATCTCTTTTCTGTGTCACAAATGTGTGACAAAATAGAACCAAGGTTTGTGTTACTGACTCTGAATGTCTAGTTTTGTTTCTGAATTTAAGTTACTGATGAAATAAGTATATTAAAATCCCTCGAAAAACAATATGTACAGTTTTACTTAGGAACATTGTTCCTTCAGGAGGATTGGCTTTGTTTAATGCAAAGGCCACAATGATGAATCTAAACAATGGCATGGGGTTGGGTATGTTAAAATTTCAAACTTAACAAACTTGTAAAGGGCAAACTGTTAGAGGTTAACTTCAAATTTTTTCAAAATGACCCACTTGTTTGCTTGTCAGAAAGGAAGCAGCACAAGGTCTGTAAGGCCAAATCAGTAGCTCATTAGCCAACTCTTACATACTTCATATGAATTTGTTTGGACCTAATTTGTAATGAGCTTAAACCATAAGACCTATTGACTAGTTATCCTGATGATTTTAGAGGTTTAGTTGGGTGTTTTTTTAAGAACTAGGATGAAACTAGTGGAATCATAAGGACTATTATAAGATAATTGAGAACCAATTGAATCAAAAGTTAGAAACTATTTAATGTGATAATGTACAGGATTTAAGACAAGGATGTTAGTGAATTATGTGGGTAAAAATGGATCAAGAGGGAATTTCGTAAGGCCAGAACTCCAAACAAAATGGAGTTGCTGAGAGAAAGAAAAGGACCTTATTGAGGTGTCGGACCTGCTTGCAGATCTTTTTTACCTAAACACTTTTTGGGCTGAAGCAGTTGTCTGCTTGTTTGTTTTTTGTATATAGGGTATAGTGACCAAGCCTCATAATAAGACACCTTATGAACTTATAAATGGTAAAATACCAATTATAAGTTATATAAGCCTTTTGGGTGCCATGTGACCATCATTGAATACCATTGGACCACTGGGCAAGTTTGGCTGGAAACTAGATGCGGGTTTTCTAGTTGGGTATTCTCATAATGCACGGCTTTTAGAGATTACAAATTTAGAAAACCAAAAGAGTTGAAGAAAACCTGCACATCACCTTTTTAGAAAACAAACCAAATGTTACAGGGAAAGGACCAACTTGGATTTTTGATCTTGATTACTTAACTGATTCTATGAATTATCATCCTGTTAGATCAGAGAATCAAGCTAACATACATGCAGGTCAACAAGAAGCTAATCACAATGCAGGTACAGAAGACATTATTGATGCAGGGGATTCTGAAAAAGAGGATGAATGCATCAGCCTGCTTTTGTACTGCCAATATGGGCTTTTTATTCTTCAACAATACTCCTGATTAAAAGACGATGAAAAGGAAAGAAGGTCCAAGAGAGGAAAGAACAAGATTTTTGGATGAACTTGAACGATTAAGAGGCAGAAAGGAGGCTAATGAGGAAGAGGAAAGCTCTTAGGAAGGAGTTTGCACAAGACATGAGAACTTGGTTATACAAAAAAAAAAAAAAAAAAAATAAAAAAAAAAATAAGGAAGGAGCTGTAAGGCGTAGTAGTTACTAACATTTTTAGTACTGTTAGCACAAGCTAATGTAGCTAGTATAACCTAGTTAAATATGTTAGCATACCAGTTGGTACTGCCAGTCCTCTATCTGGGGGGCCTATCCTTTTCTGATCCAACCAATCTTGAACAAGATGATTCAGAAATACCTCCACTTGAGGATATTTATCAAAATTCTTCTGATGGTATTTTTACTACTTCATCTTATGATGATGAGGATGTAGTGGCTGACTTCACAAACTTGGAAACTGTTGTGAATGTTAGTCCTATTCCCACTCAAGGATTATCTCAACGTATCCTTCAGCTCTTATACTAGGTGATCCAACTCCGCAGTTCAAACAAGAAGCCCAAGTGAATAAAGTCTGGAGCCTGTTTTGTTAGCTATGTTTAAAAGCAAAGGAGAAATAATCATAAGGACTTCCAGCATTGTTTATTTGCTTGCTTTTTATCTCAAAATGAACCCAAGAAGATTTCAAAAGCACTTGAAGATGAAAGTTGGGTTGATGCTATGCAAGAAGAATTCTGCAGTTTCAAGATACAAAAAGTTTGGATACTTGTAGATTTGCCTTTTGGGAAGAAGGCTATTGGCACAAAGTGGGTTTATCGAAATAAGAGGATAGAGGGAGTTGTTGTAGAACAACGCAAGTTAGTTGCTCAGGGACATAGGCAAGAGGAAGGTATAGGATATGATGAGGTTTTTGTCTCTGTGGGCCAGGATTGAGCCATAAGGATCTTTTTAGCTTTGCCTCCTTACATGGGTTTCATGTCTATCAATGGATGTGGAAAAGTGCTTCCTTTATGGCAAAATGTGAGGGGTATATGTGTCTCAACCGCCAGGTTTTCTAGATCTAAAATACCTTATGAAGGTCTACAAAGTGGTAAAAAGCTCTTATGGGTTAATCAATCTCCCAGAGCACGGGTATGCTACTTTATCTACTTATTGTTGAGAATGGATACAAAAGAGGAATATTGACAAAACTTTCATCATAACGAAGGACAAAACTTGATATCATACTAGTTCAAGTCTATGTCGGATGATATTCATCTTTGGTTACATCGAAATCTTGGGGTGATGAGTTTGAGGCATTAATGAAGAGTCGATTTGGATGAGTTCAATGGTTGGAGAGCTCACTTTCTTTCTTGGGAGTAGAAGTAAAGGAAGATGGTATCTTTATTAGTCAGGATAAGTATGTTGCAGAAATCCTGAAGAAGTTTGACTTTGCAAATGTTAAGACTGCTAGTACACCAATTGAGACTCAGAAGCCTTTAGTCAAGGATGAGGAAGCCAGTGATGTGGATGTCCATCTCTATAGGTCCATGATTGGCTCTTTAATGTACTTGACTGCTTCTAGGCCTGATATTATGTTTGCAGTCTGTGCTTGTTCTAGGTTTCAGGTCACTCCAAAGTCTTCCCATCTAAGTGCTGTCAAGAGAATTTTTAGGTACCTAAAGGGCAAACCCAAACTGGGTCTTTGGTATCCTAAAGTGTCTTCATTTGACCTGGAATCCTACTCAGATAGTGACTATGCTGGAGCAAATCTTGACAGGAAATCCACAACAGGAGGTTGTCAATTTCTTGGCAGGAGACTCATTTCTTGGCAATGCAAAAAGCAGACCATTGTGGCTACTTCTACTACAGAAGCAGAATATGTTGCTGCTGCAAGCTGCTGTGGGCAAGTTTTGTGGATTCAAAATCAAATGTTAGACTATGGGTTCAACTTCATGAACACAAAAATCTACATTGATAATGAAAGCACCATTTGCATTGTAAAGAATCCAGTATATCATTCCAAAACAAAGCACATTGCTATTAGGCACCATTTCATAAGAGATGCTTATGAAAAGAAACTCATTCAGGTGCTTAAAATCCACACTGATGACAATGTAGCTGATTTACTCACCAAGGCATTTGATGTGAGCAGGTTTCAGTTCTTGGTGGTTACTATTGGGATGATAAAACCATAAGCTGCATTGGTTAAAGGGAGGCAATATGCTGAGTTGTATAGTTTGTATGAAGAAACCTGTTAACCATAGGTGATGCATTTCCAGAGGTTTGATAGAGTTTAGAGAGTCATTGAGAAGAGTAGTTGATAGTACTGAAGCACTCCAGTTACCTACATTGTTCATTCTTTGGTTGGACAATGTTAGTACCGACAGTGCAAAGTTAGTACCGCTGGGCAAAGTTTGTACCGCTATAGAGACGTTAAAGAAAAATACCGCCAAGGGTACAAAGTGTAAATTGAAATGGTTTCCTTAAAATTAGGTCTCCTAAACCTATATAAACCCATCTCAATTGCACAGTTTCGTACGCAATCTCTCTCCAATACATTCATATCTACAAGCCCTAATATCTCTCTTACCGACGATTACTCTTTCGACCACAATGGCTGTTCTTGATTCATGTCATAAGCACAACATGGTCGCGTATATGCAGAAATCTATTTAACAAGGGACTCACAAGTGGTATCAGAGCGCAGTTCCATGAGAATGCAGAGTTTCACGAGATCATTTATTTTCTTAAGCGCGGTTCCATTCATCATGCTCTCACTGTAAGTCCTATTGTTTCTACTACATTTGTTGAACAGTTTTGGACGTCTGTTAAGTCCAAAATAATCAACAATGTTAGGCACATTACTGCCAAAGTAGC
>BQNB010065634.1:0-34866 GCA_026074375.1 Tanacetum coccineum
ACCAGCAGAAACATAATCAGCAGGAACGACTTAATGCCATCAGCAGAAACGAACATCTCTAACAGCAGAAACGACACTTAGTCGTGTTCAATTATTCCCAACATCTACTTTGAGACGCTCCGGTAATAAGAATGGCTAGTGCAGCAGTGAAACCCTGTCAAGGAGATTCTTCAAAATTCTACCTGATCACAGGCAGTATTTATACTGAGTAATGGGGAATCGTTGTTGTTACAACCATATTCGACGAAGTGACAAAGCCACTTTCATCCATATATGTTGTTTATTACTAACCTATTTATACAGATTTCTTGACGGTGATAGCAGTTTCTAGATGACAAGTAGAAGCCAATACCACATGCTCATACTCGACCGACATATATAAAGACATCATGAAAGCGCAAGTACATGTTTCAAAACTTCCGCTACGCTGATACCGTACGTCTTTCTTGAAGTGACTAAGTATTAAGTTGATATTGTACGTCCTCCATAAAGTGACGAAGTGTTAAAGTTAAAGAATATCAAGAAAGATGGTTACACATGCTTTCAACATCAAGAACAATATGAGCATGTTGGTCCAGAAGTCACAAGATCACAAGAAGGCAAAAGATCACAAGATGATGAAAAAAGATTATGCTTGGTTGATGATCTCAAAGAAGCTCAAGTTCACATACAAGTCAAGCTATATGGAACAAGCTCAAGCCTAAATTCAATGATCAATACAACATATCACAAGATGAAGTAAAGAAAACAAGTTTGCAAGTACAAGACTGAAGACAAGGCATAGTAAGCTAGGCTTAAGTTTTTGTAAAATGGAGTGACCTCCCTTAGGGGGAGATTGTTAGGAATACGTAAGTATCGGTCACTTCTATTAATATCATTAGATAGATCGTTAAGTAATATTTTGAAACTTAGTAGGCTAGTTAGTCCATGGCCCATGGAAAGCCCATGAAAGCCAAGCCCTAACCGGCCTAGATAAACATATATAAACCCTTTCCATGCTATGGAAAGGGTGTTGGTTGTTTATTTCTTACACATAGTTATCAAACATTTTCTTTCTTACTTTCTCTCTCTAAATGTTCATCCAACCACCCCTGTTTCTCTCTCTAAAACTTTACATTGAATCCATAGCTTGTATGCATTAAGAGATTCTACAGTATTTATCATGTAATCTTGTTACAGCCTTGGTCCCCCCATGTTTTACTTTATCTGTTTTTGCTATTGAAGAGGTCAAACCCCCTGTCATTTGAATACAAAAAACCCATTGAAGCTATTCACACATGTAACAACCCGAGTTTCAGGTCAACGTCTATCCCGAGCTAAGATAAATATTTTTGCTACGTAAATAATTATAGTCGTTTATACTATATAAGGTTTGATGAGAATTTCAATTTATAGGGTAATTTCATGCCGTGATTGAGTTTCTATTTGTTTTTAGCGTCTAACAAAGTCAAAAAAAATTATATTGTTGCTCCGAGAGCGTGAATATGTTATTTTTATATTTTACGACGTTTCCTCGAGTTTTTGTGAAAACCGTGTTTAAAAGTCGTGTTTTATGAGGTTTAACATTTTATTTAACATTTTATTAAACATTTTAAAATAAAATTAGTAGGACGGATTTAAAATATTTACTAACGTGGTGTGACCCGAGTCTTTGGCCGATTTTAAATAAAAGAAATAATGCTTTGTACTAGTTTAAAAGGAGTTATAAGGAGGGACCTAAATTGCCAAAATTCCAGAGTTTCTTTCTATAAATACCCACCATATGCACATTTATAATTTTTACAAAAAAAATCTCTTCCTCCTCCTCCCTAGCTCTCTTCGACCGGCCACCCAAACACCACACTTTTCTGGCTTATTTTTTGACATGCAATACAATCAAATTATATATTCTTAATCCTTGTTTCAAGATCTACAAAGCCCACTATAAAAACCTCACACGCAATAAGATTTAAAGAAGTTGAATTTTTGGTTGGTTCTTGCTAGTTTTGTGTATAAGAGGGTGTTTAGATTAGTTAGATTGTTGTTATTTTAGTGTTGGTTGATTGAAAAAGGGTTTGGTTTGTTGGGTTGCGTCCGATTCTAAGCACCAAGGGGAAGCCATAGTTTGATTTTCTTGAAAGCCTTGTGAGCACTCATTTATGTTTATGTGTTGATTTATTTAGTCATATTGCGTGTATTATGATTATTGCTAGATGATTCAAGTGAGAAAAATATTGATAGTGTGTTTAGTGATTAACCAAAGTTTGATGGTTTTAGTATAATTATATAGACTACTTAAGCGTATTTTGATAGTCGGATTATGTCAAAAATATCGTTTTCATAGGTTTTGGGTTGACCATGTTTGACCAGAAAGTTTGACTTTACCACAGCGAGTCGAGAAATTTTCAAAAGTTATTTTTGATAATGTTAAGTGATAGTGTTCACCCTAAGCTCCGTTTCGCTAGGTGGATCGTCACGTAACTCTTAAAAACGAACGTTTTACGACGGAGTCAACTTTGGGTATTTTTGGGGCAAAAAGTCAACTACGAAGTTTGACTTTTGAAAGTCAAACTTGCGTAAACTTTTGAATAAAGTCTATAATGAGCAAAGGGTTCATAATGTTAGTTAATTGATAACGAAATATGAAGTTCGGATTATATTATCCTTACTTTCGGTAACTTTCTAAAAATTGAAACTTTATGGAAAATGTTGCAATATTGTTAAGTCCGTCAAAATGAAATGTTTTGCGTCGCACTTGGAGATTGTAGTATATGATTGTATGTACGTAATATTAATATATATATATATATATATAAAAGCAAGTATGTAATATATGATTTAATATACTTTTAGTCACGTACCGCTATATATGTATTACATAGGTCGCGGTTAGGACTTGAAGCTATTTGCGCTTGTTGATTTGATTGATTTAGATCTTTTGCTTAAGGTGAGTTCATAGCCTCGCATTTAAATCTTTTAATTGTTTTTAAACCCACGAGGGGGATGCATGTTTGTTTTATAAAATCGAACACATATGATTTTATGGTATGTTGAACCCGATTACGAGATTGTTTCCGCATAAGTAGCTATTATCGAAGTCCCTTATTTCATGAACCGTTAATTGCCTTGTAAGGTGAACGCTATTGCATTAAATAGATCTATTAGGTTTGACAACCCTGTTCGGGGTCTGAATCCTTGTGACCACCATGTCAAATGGACATTTTGTATCTAGAAAGTAGTAGGTATATGACAATAATACCTTGTTTTGGGGCACACTAACATATGAAATGCTATATGCATTGTTAACGTTCGATGTCATGAGCTTATTGTGTGAAAGAAAAGAAGTTGCTATACATTGCATTCGTTGCATTGTTTTCCCAAGAACTAAATATGTGTTCAAAGATTATTGCTTGTTAATTATTTTAAATTCTATGAATTTCACTCCACATTATTGTTGACGTTTTAAACATGTTTTATCCCAGGTAACCAAGGATGAAGGCAACGATGGCGTGGAGGTGTCATGCGTGTGATGGATTTGATGAAAGACTACTTGTGTGTTCCTTGTCTTTCAAAAACAATGTCTTGTGTTGTTCTAAAACAATGTCTTTATTTTGAAACAATAGTTTTTCAAATGATGTAATGGATGTGGTTGCGATTCTATGGGGACCTAAACGCGTTTTTATCTCTGATTAATAATGGAACACATGTTTGTTAAACGTCTCTTTTGGGTTGTTTTCTATTGTCTTGGTGAATGATGTTATTTAGTAACATTCAAATTGCTAATTCCACTACGCAATCCAACGTCCGTTGGATGGGGGTGTTACAGAGTGGTATCAAGAGCCTAAGGTTATAGAGAACTAGGTTGAGTCTTTTTGAAAACCTAAACTATAACGCTTCTATACGCACGTCGCGACTCCTCGTTACCATTAGTTACCTATAGAAAGAAAAGGTAAATTTATTAATTGTAAGGTATAGGTATATTTACGTATGTGTTTTATGTATAAATGGTTAAGTATGGATGTATTTATGCATGTGTTGGATGCATAAATTGTTATGTATTGGTACATTTATGCATGTGTCGTATGCATAGAATGGTATGTGATTATATGATAACTATTATTATATATGTTTGAAATATAATTGAGGTATACGCAGAATGAGAATGTCACGAATTATGAATTTTTATTTGTTACGCTCTTATGCGAACTGTTATTTTGGATAGTAGTATTCTTATTGGAACACTATTGAATAATAATAAGAGGTGCTACGCTATTAAGTAAGTATTGTATGATATTTTCTAGATTATCATGGTAAACGTAATTCCTCTCGATCATGTGGATGATGTACCCATTGTTGAGCTAAATCAACACGATGATGTTCCTGTTGTTCCTGAGCCTGTCTTAAAGGATGAAGACGAGGACCCGGAAGAAGAAGAATTCAAAGAAGAAGAAGATGATATAGAAGTCGACATCGAGGAAGATGAGAATGAGCCTGAGTTGACATATCCTTACGAAGAGATGGATCCTCTTAACCCTCCACCGCCTGCTTCTGAGTCAGAACCTAAGGATGTGAATGAGGTTAAGAGCCCGATTGAGCACGAGGATGAGACTGTTCCTACTAGCGTCTATGAGGTAGGTGAATCGTCTACTGCTCTTTTTCTTTGAGAGGACAGCGATGGTCTATTGCCTGGTCTCATGAGTAGGGACATTAACTCTCTTTTTGGTCGGATGGCTTCTCTTTCAAGACGACTGTGTGGTCGCGAGACGGCGCATGCATTGGTTGCAACACCCCCAAAAAATCACAACGCAGCGGAATACCACTTGGGGTGCTACTTCATAATACACAATGCTAGATACAAGAGAACGACCTCTAAATGTGTCGTTTGAAAAATAATCTCGTTGATTTCCTTGAAATTAATATAACATTTGTCCCATAATTGCATCACCATGAAAAACTTGAATGTATAGACTCCAATGCACTTCAAGTAAGCCAAGTATCTATATCACCTGAGAAAAACATGCTTAAAACGGTCAACATAAAGTTGGTGAGTTCATAGGTTAGTTTAAATATGAATGTAAGTTTCAAATGAATGTATTTGTCCACTGTGTCATCACAGTACCATGTAAAAATCCCAAAGATTTATAAAGAATGCACGACACATTTTATGTCACCAAAAGTACCAATCTTATCCCAAAGATTTATAAAGAATGCATGACCAATTTAATGTCACCAAAATGTTTCAAGTATGTATTGCCACTTTATTCAAGGCACAGTAAATATCCATGTGAGTATAAAACAATGATTACAATTACTCTAAGTTCATGAAACCGATGCACTAATATAACAGTAAGAGTTCATATGTAAGTATTGTGGGCCCTGTAGGCCCAACCAATCGTAATCCGATATGTTATAACGTTCGTTTAGCCCAGTGATAGCTATTCTACCTGAACGGGGATTGACAAAATCCCGAATATACAATTTATAGCATTCGCGTATACAACCATGCTAAAACGTTCGCTTTGCCCCAATGATAGCTAATCACCTGAATGGGGATCACACCCCGAATAATTATTTCATAACACTCGCTCTTCATACACTCCAAGTGATTTACAGTTCATGAAGCTGTGACGTAGACTTATATATACCCATCACAGGTGTCCCCTCCAAGAACAGCCGGCAAGTGATTTAAAGAATAATACTCCCGTTACCGGTGTCCCCCTCCAAGAACACCCTGACAGTAAAGTAAAAATATTTGACTCCCATTATACCCGGTGTCCCCTTCCCAAGAACAAAACACCCGTGCATTGCCGTTTTTTGTCATCAGTTCCAATCCGCGAATTAACATAATCCGTAATCCATTTTCAAAAGTAAAATATTCATTCCGTGGACCAAAAAATGAAGTCCAAGTAATGTATCCCATACGACGTCGCTATTAAATAGTATGTAAACCAATTTGTAATCAACCATATGTAATGTGCATTTTGTAAACAAGCCATGATTCACCTCCAAAAAAATATATGAAAACCAGTAAAAACAGGGTCAATAAACTGCACATGATCAAAGTCCACGATCAAATATCCAATAAATCCACATACCGAATACTGCAACGATCTACGACCCCTAATGACCAATAATAATGTGTCGCTCCGAATTATAACACGTATTAAGTACGATCAACGATTCTACAATCGTCAAGACGAAATCATACATATTTTTATATGCTTACATACATACATACATGTGATGAGAAATCCACTTGCGCGTCTTTAAACCTTAACCCTTAGTATATTATATGTATATATATTGTTTTCCGTCCAATCATAACTTGTCTCGAATATTTACAGAAAGTTACTATTTTTAGACTCTCCGTTTTTAGAACCGAACAATGGTCTTAAAAATAATTAATTGAAATAATATATTAGCCGACCTTATTTTATCACTCAAAATCATACTCATAAGGTATTAATATTAATTAAAATATCCGTTGACTTTTACGTTAACCTTTAGTTTTGACCCGCTATATCTCAATTTTAAAACCGACAAGCCTCGCGGCAAAGTAAAACGTCATTACGAACAACTTTCGTGTTTCGCCGGAAGGCCGAAACGGACTCGAAAGTGCTCAAATCCTTTAATTAATAAATCTGTCAGATTTAATATATATTAAAAATAACCTATTTTTCTACTAAAGTGTATATTCCGATTTCACCCCAGTTTCTTCATTATTGGGAGTTAAAAGTCCCGTTTTATATCAAAACGTCCGTAAAAATATAATTTTGTTATATTTTGTAAACCAAAATCTGACTTTTCAAAATCTCGAACCCCGAATCCCAAGTTCCGTTTTCTGGTCAAAATGACCCGTTACAAAAACGCGCCAAAGTTTCCGTGTTTTAAGGCTCAAAAACCTCATCTAATATTGCTTATAGATTAATATAAGCACGCCATTTTAATAATTATAGCATTTTATACTTAACCGCCGTCTAGTTTTCACTGGATTTCATCACATATGATTAACTCGATAAAATTAAACGAAATAATCGAATTACTTTTGTGGTGCAAAATCAAACGCACCCTTTTCGTGTTGATTATCAAACGCCCTGGGTTCGGGTGTTAACTGCCGAACCAACGCACCCGTTGGGTGCTTATTTCGAATAAACCAAACGCACCCATTTCGGTGTTGCAAAACCAACCAAACATCCTAATCTGTCCTAAATCCAAACGCACCCTTTGGCTGATTTACACAGCCAAACGCACCCTTATGTGGTGTTAACCACAGAAACAAACACCCCTTGGTGCTATACGTATAACCAAACGCACCCTGGCCGTGTGACAAACAAACCAACGCACCCCTTGGTGCCGCGAGACAAACCAAACCCAGCCCTTCGACTGTTATACCCAAACCGAACCCACCCTTATTGTTGTTAAGCCCAACCGAACGCACCCCTTTCGATTAATAACCCGAACAAACACACCCCTTGCTCGTCTTTAATACCAAACGCTCCCTTATCAGTTTCTTTATAAGACAAACGCACCCTAATCATTTTCTAACAAACCAAATGCCCCTAGTCTGCTGTAACAGCCAAAACGCACCCTTCGAGATGAGTGGTGACAAATGCCAAACCAAACACCCCCTACTGCTCAGCCGGGCACCATCCCAAACGCCCACCCTTATTTCGGCAGTCGCCAAAACGCAAAACGGCACCCGCGTGGATAGAATGTACCACAACCAAAATCACCCGTATTGGTGGTTATGACTAAACCAACGCACCCTTTAGGTGTAAACAGAAACCGAACGCACCCATGGTAGCCAGGAGAACAACCAACCAACCCATGTCTAGGTATAACAAACCAAAGCACACTGTGGTGTTTTTAACGCCACCCAAACGCAGCCCTTCGTAGTGCGTGGACAGCCAAACCTAAACACTACCCTAGCGCTGCCACTATACTCAAACGCACCCTTTTCCTTCGGCTGTCCCAAACAAAACCAAAACGAACGCACCACAGCGGGTGTTGTCCACAACCAAAAACGCTCCGTTGTTGATAAGACCAAACCGAACGCTACCCATATGTGGTGTAAACATGAAAAACCGAAACTGCACCCATGGTGCTGAGAACAAAGAACCAGACGCACCCCATGTCCTATATAAACAAAACCAAAGCACCCTTTGGGTGTGTATTTTTACTACCCGGACTCCAAACGCACCCTGTTCAGATGTAAAACCCAACCCAACGCACCCTTGGGTGGATGGTCGCGTGGTAGGTGGACGATGGGGCTGTGAAGGGTGGAGTGGGACCTCGATGATGAGGTGGAGAGGTGGTCACGAGTAGTGGTGGGGATGACGAGACGAACAAAAGATGATGACGATGATGTAGTGGCCAAAAAAGCGCGCGCTGAGCTGCGAGGAGAGGGATGGCGCGTGGGGGCACGTGAAATAGAGGATTGGAATAGATCGGGAGATGAAATCATATTTTTGATTCGGTCCAGAAACAGTGCGCACGAAAAACTTTTCCGTCGGCGGCGGCGCGTGTGTCCGAGGAATCCGCATTGCGACGGCAGGAGCTCGCCCGAAAGTATTTGAGAGAGAAAAAATGAGTGTTTTGTGATGAGATGTTTTTATTTGTGTATAAAAATGAAAAAGATTAAAAGATTATATAAATTTATTTATATATTAAAATTTATAAATAAATGTGACAAGTGTAGATAAGTTTGGGGTAAATTTCGTAAATATTACTCAACGGACCAAAAGTGTAACTTTTGAGTATTATTTTTGGTAAAAAAGTGTATCGGGACCCGATTGGCACGGACTTAACGAAGATTCAACACGCGTGAAACTTGCGCCATAGTTTTCCCAAATCATTCTTTCTGATAAAAATGAGTATCACTTGATATATTTCATAAATATTTTATAAACATTTAATAAAATATATGTTATTTATATTGTGAACCCGGTACGCCTAGTCTGAAATAGAAAAAGAAAAATGGATTTCAACTCGAATATTTCGCGTTTTCCAACAAAACGCTTTTTAATAAAATTGCAGATATTTAAATTAAATATTTTTATTTAATAAAACAGATAATTAAAATACAATTTAATTATTTTTTTTGTGATTCTTAAATCTTACGAGGCATTTCAGTCACCTTCTACTGTTTACCGGGTCTCGGTCAAAACTAAAAATTGTCAGGAATGTCTTTTAAACATCAAATTGCTTTAGAGTCCGAATAATGAAAACGTGATTTAGCTGCTCGTTTTTGATAAATCAACCTATTAATTAATATATATCTTTTTCGTTTTCAAGCCAAATAAGTTAAAAATAACTTCCACTTGGGAAATATAATAATAAATATTAATTATTATTTGAAATATGTTCCGAAAATTTTACCGGTCACGCGGTAATTGTTTTTACGAGACAATAAAACACCAAAAGTCAAAAAGTCAAGTCAGACCCAAAAAGTCAAAGGGTAAAAATCGTCATTCGAAATTTCAAAAATTCTCGGATGTTACACATAAAGTGACCAAAAGTGTTAATAAGTGTGATCATATGGTGTTTAAAGTGAAGAAATGTGTATTTTGTGTGACTATTAATCATCCAATGGCCACATGAATTTTATATTTGTGTGGCCTTTTGTAATATTTAGTCACACAAAGAATTAAGCAAACAATGACCAAAACGTGTTAACAAGTGTGACCATATGCATTTTTTAGTCACATTTAAAAAATCAATATATATCAAAACAAAATCAAATATATATCAAAATAAATTGAAATACAATAAAACTGGAATGTATATAACGATACCATATATAAAATTGTAATAGTCGTATAATACTAAACTTCTCAATAAACTAAGCCTTCCTGACTTCTCTTCTTATTAGCTTCCTTTTGCAGTGGCAGCACTAGAGACGTAGAAGTTTTTTGAGCGTCTATCGATGGTACATTTTAGGTGCAGTTTTGTTCTCAACAATGATCATTTGTATGGTACTTGGTGGTGTTGCCTGCAGGAAACAAAACGCGTTATCAAACACAGAAGTTAAAAATAAAAGAATTATATAAATTAGGTTCATAAAACACATGTATGTATCCAGATAAAAACAACTTGATTCTTTAGCCATGCAACAAAACCAGCTACTGCATCTAAAATTGTTGTGCAACCGTTACTTCCTACATACGGTATAAATGTTGCACCACTAGAGATTTATTCATTGACACTTTTGTAGCAATCCTATGTGGAGAGCTTTGTTTATGAAGCATAATTTCCCATCACTCTTGTATACGGATACCCTCATCAATAAAGCATGTTTTCTTAAGAGCCACAAATCTGCACTTTATTGCCTAAAAAAATGATTTGTTGCATGTATGTATCAGAAATTAATTAAACAAAAGAATATATGAACATGTTGAAAAACATCCTTTGGTATACCAAAATGACACTTTTTCCTGGCAGGATTTGTGAATCTTGACTTGAAGAATCCTTTCGATGACTACTCGTTCTCCTTTAGCACCACAGATTATAACAGTTACCATGTATGCATATAAAACACGGTAACATATAAACGACATGTATGTATAAAAAAAAATCACAGGGGTGGTTTTTATTAATTCTTACCCTTTTTTTTGCATTTCCTTCCGAATGCTCGCATCCATTCCTGATCACAATCCAAGAACGTTTTTTCCGCCCCCCTCATCACACTGCTATTTTGATAGAATTTCCACCGGAGACACCTGCAATATAAATTAAGAAATGTGTTATTGATTAAAAGGATTCATAATAACTGCTGATGAATAACTGCTGCAGGTTATGGTTAAGATCAGCTGGTTGAAACTGAAGAAAAAAAATACCAAGTCATAAGTGCAGCTTCTAGATACAAATGTTAGTACTTCCTAGCAAGTGTTAGTTTTTCAAATGTTAGTATATTAATTGTTGCTCTAAGTACGACAATTAGATATAAGTTTTAGTACTGTTGTTTATTACTGCTTCTTCAGATATGCATGAATTATTTTAAGAAAAGAGATTAGAATTAGATTGGAACCTTATTGTATGGCCCATTAGGGTCACCTGGTGTAATAATAAGGAGGTCCTAGGGTATTAGGTCAGATGTACCTGCTATCTATAGGATCAGTGCTGTGAGCGTTAATTAAGTTAATTAGAAAATGAAATTGTTAACAACATAAAAAATGTCTTACATCTAGTGGTGTCAATTGAGTTGGCGTTGACTGCAACTGCCCCCCCTTATGCAGCCAACTGATTTATATTTTCAGATTTAGATCACAATTCCCACTGTCAGTGACATCTTGCTGTACATACTCTTAGTAAAAGTTTCGTTTCTCTTCACGATTCACGGTCTCGCAAGCCAATCAAGTTGACTTTCTAGTACAAAATCATACATCACTACTTTTTGCCTCTTAGGAATAGCAAAATACCTCTTGTATGTCACTCCACTTCCCACTCCTCTTGCATAACCTCCCTTTTCCTTACCTAATACAAGTGTCATTGCATCAGTGCCTTGATCTACCTGCTAAGGTTTCCTTGCTTTGATCTGTCCTCAGTTTCTTTATCTGCACACACAATAACGGGAAATAGGTTTTTATACAAATAAATGAACATAATAAAAAAAATTGCATACAAAATTACAAGTATATACATTCCCACTGATCTAATCTCATCATCTTGATATTCTCCGTCTTTGTTTACCCTTCCTTTCAACCACAGGGTACCACGGGTGGGTTCTTCATCTTGTTCAATTTCTTTTTTTTTCAATCTTATAAACATCAAATACATACACATGTAAGTTAAACCGATATAAACGAATGATGCTATGAAATGCAAATGTGCAAATGTGTAATCTTACCCATTTTCCTCTTCACAAGTGCATATCCACTCGCCATTGTATGCGGAAAAACACACTTGGAAACGCGCCATTTTTAGCTTTAGCAGATTTCCACCTTGGCAAGCACCAAATCTTAAAGGCGTTAGATTAGTAATGCTGCAGTATAAAACTTAAAATAATTTAAAAAAAAAAATATGGAAACACAAATTTATGAAAGAAAGATGGACTTTTAAATAAAATGAGCTAAATAAAACCTTAGATTCCTCTTGGATGGCCGTGTAGTTTCAAAATTGACACCAATCTTCGGCTTTTCTAAAATTGCAGAATTACTCGCCTGGGACTCATTAGCTTTGAAAGGTGTATATTGGTTGGAGCAAAATGTCTGTTTGTCTCAGTTTTACCTTCTAAAATTCCTTACGAAGCTTGACCAAGACGATTCAATTACCAAACTTTCTTTCAGCGCCCCGTCCAAGTCAACACAAAGTATCGCGTGCAAGATATAACACAATGTTGTGATAATATGTTGGCACATAATGTAAATGCATGAGAATATAAACTTAGTAAGTACAGGGTTTCAAAAATAGTATATAGTACCGTGAGTTCATTCCCAAGTTTATTTCTTGCTTCTGGACTCGCACCATTCGTTCCAGGATTAGAATCTGCAAACCAATAAATGCTCGTCCCACGTACCATGTCGTCCTAAAAAACTCGAAAACAATGCCTCTGTAGTTTTCCTGAAATCCCTATTTCAATGCATTGAAGTTTACACTGAAGCTTTCTCCACCCGGGTTTTCCATATTCCCTGCGAAACTTGCATAACCTGGTTATGCCCCTCTTAGCATAACCATTTGAATGGTTGTTTTCATCATCCTTATGCGCATCCTCAGTATACTCCTCTGATTCATATCCTAAATCTTCTATTTCATATTTATTTTCATTATCATAATTAACCAAATTGGCCTGATTATCAATGGCTTCAGTTTCCATGATGCTTCAGCCGCAATGTGTAAAAGAAAATAAGTAAGAGTGGTAATTAATGGTGTAAAAAGAGATGTTGTTGTTTTGTTTTGGTTGCAGCCTTTTTTTTTGAGAGATGAAAAAGTGTTTTTGCTGAAATTAGGAAAAAATAAAACGTCCAATAATCAATATGTGAATTTTAAAAATTTTTGGCTGCAATTATGGCGCAACCAAATTTTTAAATTTTTAAAAGTTAAATTTTTTGCTGAAATTAGGAAAAATAAGAAAAACCCGGTCCCATAATCTCAATAATAGAGAATTTTAAAAGAAAATTTTTTGAAAATTGATAATTTGACAAAGGATTAAAGTTAAACATTTGGGCTCAGCAATTGGGAAAGGAGTAAAGTCTTGTTATGCATTAAAAAGGATGTGTTCGACTATGGATGCGTAGTATGTAACAATTATAGCGAAGTATTACGGTTGTCGATGCAAGACTGCGACATTAAAATATGGTAGGGAGGACGAGGAGTCTAGTACAGGCGCGCAGATGTAGGAGATTGAGTAGTGGGAATCTAGCTGAGTGAGCGCGATGAGTGAAGGACTCTCCATCTATATAGGTCTCTCAGAGTAACTCTCTATCTCTTATTGACAAACTCCTGTTCGTGGACCTTAAGATACTATCAACTCGACAGTCTTCGATCTTGACGGAATAATGTTAAAACAATATAAACACATCTTTTAGGTCACACAACGACTCTCCAGTATGGACGAAGATTTAGGACAAATTTTGAAATACGTTACAACTAAACCAAAACCCCGATAACCGCTCATCATGTGTGAATATCTCTCTCTGTGTCGGCTCACCACTGTGCCTCTTTCACGCAACCAAAAATGACAACGCTCTCTCATTGATCGCTTACGCAGAACTTACCCGCCTAAATGAATGTGGACCCAACAGTCTTATCCTACCTAGCAGCACATTGACGTCGCATGACCCATATGAATAGCCACAATCACCGTCATTCATGGTTCCAAAACAAAATAAGCACTTCAACCCAATGCACATGACCCTAATGTTAATTACCCATTGTCACCAGTCATGGATGTGTCGTAACATGACACTCTAAGCGCAACTACAACCCAATGCATATGACCCATATGATGTCAAATACCCATTAATGAATGTGACTAGTGATATCCTAATGCACATGACCCATGACCCATATGAATTAGCCATAATCACCGGTCATGCATGGGTTCTATTACAATATAAGCCACTACAACCCAATGCACATGACCCATGATCCATGTTAATTACCAATTGTCACCAGTCATGATGTGTCATAACATGACACTCTAAGCAACTACAACCCTATGCATATGACCCATATGATGTCAAATACCCATTAATGAATGTGACCAGTGATATCCTAATGCACATGACCCATGATTGACGACCCATATGAATTAGCCATAATCATCGGTCGTGCATGGGTTCTATTACAATATAAGCCACTACAACCCACTACACATGACCCATAACCCATGTTAATTACCAATTGTCACCAGTCATGGATGTGTCATAACATGACACTCTAAGCACAACTATAACCTAATGTATATGACCCATATGATGTCAAATACCCATTAATGAATGTGACCAGTGATATCCTAATGTACATAACCCATGATCGACCCATATGAATAATTAGCCATAATCACTGGTCGTGCATGGGTTCCATTACAATATAAGTTACTACAACCCAATGCACATAACCCATGACCCATGTTAATTACCAATTATCACCAGTCATGGATGTGTCGTAACATAACACTCTAAGCACAACTACAACCCAATGCATATGACCCATATGATGTCAAATACCCATTAATGAATGTGACCTAATGCACATGACCCATATGAATGAGTCATTATTACCAGTCATGCATGGGTTCCATTACACTAGCTATAATCTACTACCACCCCAATGCACATAACCCGCGGCCCATGTTAATTACCCATTGTCACCAGTCATGGATGTGTCGTAACATGAAGCTATAATTCACTACAACCCAATGCACATGACCCTTGACTCATGTTAATTACCCATTGTCACCAGTCATGGATGTGTCGTAACATGAAGCTATAATCCACGATCACCCAAATGCACATGACCATGAACATGTTTATTTACCGTTGTCAACAGTCATGGTTGTGTTGTATACATGCACTTAAGCATCTATAACCATGAATATGACCCATTTGGTGTTCACAAATACCTATTAATGAATGTGACCTAATGCACTTGGACCCATACCCCATTTAAATTTAGTCATTATCACCGTCATTGCTTGGGTTCCTTTACACTTGGATTAATCCACTACCCACCCCAATGCACATGGGACCCGTGACTATGTTAATTACCATTGTCCTCCAGTCATGGGATGTGTTCATAACATGAAGTATAATCCACTAAACCCAATGCACTTGTCCTATGACCCATGGTAATTACCCATGTATCACCAGTCATTTGATGTTTTTTTCTGTCGAAACATGATGCTATAATCACTACAACCCAATGCACATGATCCATGACATGTTATATTAACCATTGTCACTTGTCTTGGATGTGTCGTAACATGTACCTCTCTAAGCAACTACAACCAATGCTTATGACCTATATGATGTAAATTACCTATTAATGTATGTAACATATTGAATGACCATGACCATGTACCCATATGAATTAGTCAGTATCACCGGTAATTGCAGGGGTTCCTTTACACTATCTTTTTATAAAACCTTAAAATATCTACACCCTAATGACACATGACCTATGACCCATTGTTAATTACCCATTGTCATGTTCGCCTGATAGTTCTACGTATATAATTCTACTAGCAAATCATTGTAATATAAGATTCGGAAGAGATATTCCCGGGTCGTAATGTCCCAAGAGGGCTGCATTGAAATTTATCCTGGTTTGGTGAGAATTTAAATGATGGAAACACTGGATATAATTTAAATCTAAAGTTAATTATATAAAACCTAATTTAGTTACGGGAACGAGTATAGCGATATTGGGGGTCTTAAAAAACTCGGGGAACAAAATTAGTTATAGGGAACCTAAATACTGAAAATTTTGAAAATAAATCTAAATTACAATTAAAATCAAATTAAATTCCTAATTTACTTAACTTGAAAAATTAAAGAAACTAGAACTAATAACGGGTATGTTTGAATGTAAAACGAAAGGAAACGGTAAAACGTACCTGGTTTAAAAACGGGTCTAAACCTGACAATTTAAGAAAAATTAAGCCTACACTAAATTTTATATTTTTCCTTAGGACAACTAAATGACAAAAGAAATTTTGTTAAAAAAGAAAAATATTGTTTTTATAATTTTTTAGATTATTTTTATGATTTTTTAAAATAGATTAAAAACTAATTAAAACTAAGCAAAATAGAGGAAAAGGACAAAAAATTAAAAGTTATAAAATTCTGAAAAATAAATTAAAATAAGAAAAAGTTAAACAATTCTAAAAAATATAAAAATGCCCAAAGTTATGATATTTCTAAAAAGTAATTAAACTAATTAATTTTACCTAAATTAATTAATTAAATTAAATTAAAACTAACTAAGGCCTAACTGTTGTTAAAACCTAAAGGACTAACAGTGAGATGACACAAGACCAAACGGGGTAAAAGTCTACTAAACTAAAGGGACTACAGGTTAACAAGAAAAGACCAAATTACACAAAATGGGTCCTGGGTTGGACCCTGATAGCAATGTGGGTCCAACGCTTATTAACAAAACTTATAAAAGCAACTTACTACGGCTTAAGCTTATCATTTTTTATAAAAGGACTAGAGGCTGAAACCCACTAAATAAGCTAAAAAATGTAGCTTTTTGGACTGCAAAAGCTTAAATAAGCTTAAGAGCTTATTTTTCTTTCCTTTTGGGGTTTAAGCCAACTAATAAGCTAGAAAACTATGGGGACAGATAATAAGGCTAAGGGGAATCTTAAATAAGCTATTGTTATCTAAATAAGCCCTAAAATAAGCTGGAAGTGATTTGAGCTTATGAGACAGTTTTAGAAAGAAGACAGAAAAAAGTGGACTTAAAGCCCTAAATAAGCTAACCTAAAAGGGGAGTTAAGCTACAAGATTGTGGGGAATTAAAGAACTACCTATAAGCTACAAAGAAAAGCAAAAAGATCCTAAGGCTTATATCTAATAGCTAGGAAAAAGTGGGCTGATGAGGGGTCTAGCCACCTGGGAGGTTCAACAGTGGGAGTAAGGGCATTTTTTAGCGTAACCCAATAAAGCTCTCATGGATTATTTCACCAAAACCCAAAATAGTCAGATTTAAAAGGGGTGTAAGAGAGCTTAAGTCCAAAATTTGAGCTATTTTGTTGCTCTTAAACCTGCTGATTTTTGAGCTTGAAATTGGGGATTCTCAAAAACACAAATGCATACATACTCTTGACTTGTATTGTCAAACCAAAAGACAGAACAAGTGGTGTTTAATAAACTGGCTAGAAACACAACAACAAGCACAAAGAAGCTGTGCTTAAGCTGCATAAGCAGCTTGAGCACTTAAGCTCATTTTTACTTATTCAAATTTTGACAGAAACCAAAGTACACTTAAAAACTTATTTTTAACTAAAAATTTTTGATTAAACTAGTCTAATAAGTCTCACACACTCAGCCAAAAGTGGCTGAGTGTCTTTGACCCATGGTTGCACCATATTGACCCATTTTCAGGCAAAACCAAACACCCCCTTATTTTATAAAAACGTTTTTTAACTGATTTTTAAAAAAGGGAAAGCTGAAATAGGTGATTATAAGTAGTGTTTAACAACTTTAACACATTTTTACATGAGATAAACAGAATTAAAGAGCTTGTATGAGACTTTAAATTTCGACAGTGGTCACTTGCAATTTTTTAAAGTAAAACCTTTAAACTTTCATTAAAATCCAAGAACTTACAACATAAACTTTTAAAAGGTACTGAATTACATTAATGCTTAAAAAAGACTTAATAAAAAAAACATTTAAACTAAAACTTGGTGTGTTTAAGCCGGCTTGGTCTCTCTTCCTTTTATAGCAGCTCTTTTGCTTCTCTTTGTGTTGGGAAGTGCTACTTGTGAGTGTACAACACTCTTGATGCAATCCTAACCCTCCATTTTGTCTAGACTTCATCTCACCATTGAAAGGTTTCGTTGGGTTGAGTGATTTGCCAGGGAAAGGGTTTGTAGGGGTATTGGGGAAGTGGAAATGGGTAGGGGTGAGCTGTGGAGTACTTGGGAGGTGGTTTGGGCTCGAAACTGTGGGGAAAAAGGGTGGTAAAGTTTTGGCGGGTACGGGGGTGTACAGGGCAAGTGGTGCAGGTTTAAACGTAAAGGTTGGGGAAGAGGCAAGTTTAGTCCCTCACCTTTCTTTCTCTTGTCACTCCATTTTGGCCGAAATTAGTTATAAAACAAGTTTGGAAAGTGACCATTTTGGTCCTTGTCGTTTTTATAACTAAAAGAAAAAGAGTTTAGGACAATTGCAAAAATGGTCCCTGCTGTTTATAACTTAAAAGAATAAGAGGAGTTTTGAAAAGTTGCATTTTCAGCCCTTGTGTTTTATTTCTTTTGTTTTCTTTATAAAACAACTTTTAAAACTTGGCATTTTTGGCCCCTTTTCTTTATTTTTTTCATTTTTAATTATAAAACACTTTTAAAAATGACCTTTTTAGCCCCTAAAGTTTTATAAAAAAGATTAATGGGCCTTATTTGGGCTTGGGTTGTTATTGGGCCCATTGGGTTTGTGTTTAGGCCCAATAAGGTTTAGGTGGGGTTATTGGGCTTTTTCAAGCCCAATAAGGTTATGAAGTGGGTTTTGTGTGTACAATGGCTGAGATTGGCTGTTCAAGGGCTAGGATTGGGTCTTCAAAGTCTTCACAGTCTTTGTCAATTGCACACAAATGGGCTGTTGTAATTGATTGAGGGCCCATTTGGTCTTTACAGTCTTCATAATTATACTATTGGGCTTTCCCGGCCCATCAGATGGGTAAAGATTGCATTCAATAGTATTCTTCAGTTCCGGCTCCGGTTTGACTGCTGATTCTTCAGTATTGACTCTGACTTTGACATTTTTGGACTTTGGCCTTGATTTTGCACAGTCTTTTCCATTCCATGCTCAGTTTTGTCATTTTGGCTTGGTTTTCTGTCTTTTTGATGATATCCACTTCCTGCACAATACAAATGCAAAACAAACATATATTTGGCAGTTTTTGTCTGTTTTTGGTCATTTAAGCTCGTTTTTAGAGGTAAAAGATATGTGTAATTAAGCACTTATCAAATCCCCCAAACTAAGGTATTGTGTGTCCTCACACAATGTTATGAAGTAAACACGTAAGCCCCGTTTTCACCATTTTCTGAATTTACACTAACTACAACTAATATTTTTGGATTTTCTCATTTTTAACAAGTTTGGCTTTCTTTATTTGTTAACACTGGGATCATAGAATGAGAAGCGTCCGTAGAGTGATCTACGGATGTCCTGACGGATAATTTCATCGTCCTCGATTTTTCGCAAGTTCCAAGCAAAGCAATTAAACAAGATCATTGTCGATATAAGTTTATATGTTAAGCCCTCATACTTATGACTTGTGAATTTTCAACTCCCAACATGGATATACGATTGAATGTGTGTACTCATTTTAATTTAACCATAGATCAACTTATTTTCATAGTCATAATTCAAAAATGAATCACGACTCAAAGCAACAACTTATTAAGACTTTGTAACTTGATTTCGAGATTTAAACTTTAGAACTTTTTGCAACATTTTTAATATCATAATCATAAGTTCTTTAAAGGAAGACACTTTAAATCGTAAATCCAACAACTCGTCGACACGCCACCGAGAGGCATCATATGGAAAACTCTCTAGTAATATAGTACTTTGATTAACTAATACCACATATAATTCTATATAGCTACATCACCATCTAATCGTTTTAGTAAAATCATATTTATAAAGTAAAATCGTTTATAAGTATACTTTAGTAAAACTGGCGTAACTTTCTCGTTATTAGTCCGTTTCTTTCGTTTCTTACGTCTACGCATTCGTATTAAGACGAGTTATCAAAATATAACATTTTCAAAATTTGAGTTATTCTGATGAACAGTGTTTTTACATGTTCATTAGCAGTTATTACTTTTATTTTTATAGATTTAGTTATCGTTAATCTCGTAAATTGACGTAACTTACTTCGTTTTACTCCGTTTTTAGCGATTCTTTCGAGTACAATCTGTATTTAAAAGTTCTATTTTTTAGATGTTATTTCCAAATTTATAGTCCCTGATTGAACGTAACTTTTTATAAAAATTATTTTTTGTAAAGTATTAATTATCATAAAACTTGTAATCGTCGTAATTTTTTTTGTTATAAATTGGTTTTTTTCGGAATTTCTTATCATTTTTGGAATTTCATTGAGACGTACTATTTTTATAAATTATAAATCCTCGTCCAAAAATTCAGACCAAAACAGCCCCTTATATTTCTTTGAGTTTATTTGTATAACTTTGTTTTTTATATACTTTTTAACTACATAAATTAATCACAAGTCTTCCACAAGCCATTATACCATAATATATTCAACCACATAACACATGAATAAGTGTACAAAATTATAATCACAAGCAAAAATATGTTTTACATGTTTAAAAGCATCCTAATGGTGATTTTGCCATATAGAACTAATATACTCATAAAATCATGAAAATGAAAAGGTGGGGGCTTATAGATAATTAAGTTGATCAATGATGATGAGAAATATAATTCTAAAACCTTGTTTATTTTTAAACCAAGCTTGCAAGATTAGAAACCTTAATTTCCCAAGAAAACCCTAATTTCACTTTCTTTGATTCAACACTTGAAAATACTTAACCTAACCTTCAAACCATCTTAGTAGGTCTTAGATATGTTGTGTGTATGCTTGTATAAGTGGTAGAAAAATTTGTATGGATTGAGTGGGAAGAGTGTTTTGAGCCGTGGGCTTCAAAGGAGAAAAAGGGAGAGAGTTTTGATCTTTTACACCAAGTGTTAAGTGTATGTATGTGTTTATTATTATACATGTTTTATATATGATCTAGCTAGTTAAATAGATTTGCATAGTGGTCAAGGGAACACAAATGAGGGTCTTAAGAAAGTTTGGTCAAAATTCACTAGTAAATTTCTAAGTCTAAAAAGATGTGTACCATTGCTAAGCAATAGGCTTATGTTTCTATGTCTCCTAAGGAGTGAATTATCCTATGATTTCAAGGATTGATGTCACTAGATATTTACTTGCCATTTATCTTGTATAAAAGAAAGAATTGAAGATATACTTGTATTTAATAAGTTGTAAGTAAATGTAAGTTGTATACTTGTATCAATTGTGTGTCTTGTTTATTTCCTTTATGTATATGGGCGTCACATATGATATACTTAGGCAAGTATTAAACTTTGATTCATTAGAAATAATAATGGTTATATTGTTGAAGGTATATTTATTTTGGTGATTCGGGAGGGCCTAAACGTAATTTATCGCGAAAAGTACCGTTTTGCGTAACGAAAAATAATAAACATAATAAGTAAATTATTACTTTAGTAATAATAATATAATGATTGCTTGACGTAAACTTTAATTGGTTTGGTGCCCGCTTACGCTAATTATTGATTTTTAACTTACGCGATTTAACTATATAATAAGAATTAAAAAAATAATTAGTAAAATAGATGACGTCGTAAATGACCTGAAAATACGGAATGTTACAGTCTCCTCCGGTTAGAAGAGCCTTGTCCTCAAGGCTCAGGTTGCAACACCTGTAGAAGGGACATGTTCAGAAAAAAGATTCGGATATTTCTTCCGGAATTAGTCTTCACGTTCCCAAGTATACTCAGCTCCTTGCCGAGAGTTCCAACGAACTTGACAATGAATTCTTCTTTGCTTAGCTTTTTACATCTCGTTCTCGATCTCCATAGGTTCTTCGAAAATTGCAGATTTGTCATCTATCTCGTATATCATCCTAAGGCACTGAACATCTGGTCTCAGCCATTGCCCATTTCCTTGAGGGTTTGACACATGAAACGTGTCGTGGACACAGCTTAGCTCCTGGGGTAACTTCAGCCGATAAGCCACCGGTCCAACACGCTCCACGATTTCAAAATAGGTCCCAAAGCGTCTGGTGCTAGCTTTCGCTTTCTTACCAAATCGTACACTTCCTTCCATGGAGATACCTTAAGTAAACTCGGTCTCCACTTGGAATTCAAGAGGTTTACGCCTCTTATTCAGCATTGCTTTTTCTGGCGACTCTAGCTGTCTTCAATTTTCATTAATATTGAACAAATCTTTTCAGTCATTCTTGCACCAATGTTCCTGGGTCCAATAAGCTGACTATTTTCCACTTTAGGTCTATATCACGGGGGATCTACATTTCCGCCCGTACAGAGTCTCGAATGGTGCACACTTAATGCTCGTGTAGTAACTGTTATTATAAGAAAACTCAATCAATGGAAGATGAGTATCCCAACTGCCACCAAAATCCATAATACAAGCTCGAAGCATATCCTCCAGCGTCTGAATAGTACGCTCACTGCTGGACCGTCGGCTGAGGCGTGGTAAGCCGTACTCTTGTCTAGACTCATAAACCAAATTACAACTTCCACACACCATTTGTACCCAAATGTTCTTGGAAGGCTTGCCAATAAGCTGTGACGTAATCATCCATCTCGGTTTGAAATGATTGACACGCGGGCATCACCATGTCTCGCATACAATCTCAATGATTCATAAATCTTTGCCAGCTTCTTGTTTTTAGTCTTCACGAAAAGGTAGGAAGTGAGCCGATTGGGCAGTCTATCCACAATGACTAAATCGTTTTCATACCATGCTGCTTTTAGGCAACTTTGTGATAAATTCCTTTGTTTATCTTTCCCATTTCCACTCAGGAATTTCTGGTTGCTGAAGAAATCCTAAGGGTTTCTGATGTTCGGCTTTAATCTTAGAGCACGAAAGACATCTGCTAACGTACTCAGCAATGTCTCTCTTCATACCATGTCACCAATACAAGTCTCTCAGATCATAGTACATCTTATCTGCACCCGGATGTACTAAATATCTAGATGTCTGAGCTTCATCCATGATCAATTTCCTTACATCATCAATCGATGGAATCCAGATACGATCAAAGGAGTAAATTTCGCCATCATCTCCTTGCTCAAAGTGTGTTTCTAATCCTCGTAGCCATTCAGCTGGGGCTTTGAGATCCTTAGAAGCTTCTTTCTGCGCTTCCAAAATCTTAGTCTTAAGTCTAGAATGAATAGTAATACTCATAGCACGTACTCGTCTTGGCTTGAGTCTTTCTTTTCTGCTCAAGGCATCTGCCACCACATTTTCCTTGACTGGGTGGTATTTGATCTCACATTCATAACCACTAAGCAGTTCGATCCACCTCCTTTGGCGTATATTCAAATCTTTCTGGTCAAATATGTACTAGAGACTCTTGTGGTCAGTGTAGATAACACTTTTCGTCCCATAAAGATAATGTCTCCAGATTTTAAGAGCGAACACCACCGCACCTAATTCCAGGTCATGGGTGGTATAATTTTTCTCATGCTTCTTCAACTGTCTTGACGCATACGCTATCACTTTGCCCCGCTGCATCAGTACGCACCCAAAACCTTGTTTTGATGCTCACATAGGACCCAAAGTCGTCTGGTCCATCGGGGAGTGCTAACACAGGAGCATTGCATAGCTTCTCCTTCAGAATGCGAAAAGCTTCATCTTGTTCATTTCCCCACACATATGTCTTATTCTTTTGAGTCAACAAGGTGAGAGGCTTGGCGATCTTGGAGAAATTCTCGATAAACCTTTGGTAGTATCCTGCCAATCCTAGAAATGAACGGATTTCTGTTGGTGACTCAGGGAGACACCACATCAACCAATTTCTGTCTCCCTATCCATTTTTTCTTTCCAGTTTAAGTTCTTAACCAACTCAATCTGGCTAGGATTCTAAGTGGATTACAGTCACAGTTGGACCACTGTCATAGGAACTGTTATTCTGTAACCAAATTGCACTTTGAAAATTTGGCGTACAACTTTCCTTTTGAGTAAGTCTAAAATCTCTTCAGAGTGGATTCATGCTCTTCTTCTAACTTTGAGTTAGATTAAGATGTCGTCAATGAAACAAATTCACGAATTGTCCAAATACGGCTTGCAGACGCGGTTCAATAAGCTCCTAAATATTAGCTGGCGGTTTGTCAATCCAAATGGCATGAATGTGACTCAAAGTAGTCCAAAACGTGTTTAAATGGGTCTTCGGTATATCTTCCTCTCGGATTTCAACTGATGATATCTGAGCGAAGTTTATCTTTGAGAAACAACACGCACCTTGTAATTGATCAATACAGTCGTCATTTGGAAGAGAGGGTAACAGTTTCTTATAGTACACTTGTTTAGTTCCCTGTAGTCAATTACACTATCTCATGAAACGTCTTTCTTTTTTGACTAATGAGCAAGGGTGCTACCCATGGTGAGTGACTTGGTCAAATAAATCCTTCTTTTTGAAGTTCTTTAAGCTGGTTCGACAATTCTAACATTTCTGAAAGGGCTAACCTGTATGGAGATCTAACAACTGGCGATGTGCCTGGAATCAGATCGATGCAAAATTCTACCTCTCGCACATGAGGTAAACCTAACAGATCATTGGAAATACTCAAGGGAAATCTGGACAACAGGATGTCATTTCAGCTTTTTTCTTATCAGCAGTACACGCAAGTGATCTCAAGGATCCTTTTCGTTCTCGCCTTAAACTTCAAGAATCTCACCATTCGGAAGGAGGAATATGATCAATCTTCTCATACAAATCGATGAGTGCTCGGGAGTGGGTCTGCCAACCAATCCATTCCAATGATAACATCAAAACTTCCTAGCCGGGTTGGCAACAAGTCTATTTTGAACACGTGCTTTAACAAGACTAAGGTGCAACTACGTAAAATGGTGTTGGTACTAACCAAGAAAATAAAAATTCTATAGTACTCATGAATTAATCGGAATGGTCAATATTTATATAATTGACCGATACGAATAGATATTGATATGTCAAAAGATAGACGTAAGAGATCGAATTTAAACCAAGTATTATATATATAAAATTATATATAATGCAATAATGACAATCGAAAAAGTAAGTAAGGATCAGGGAATACGTGCACGTGGATATCGGATAGCGATGAAGGATTCGGTATTTAAAAATGAAAGAAAAGAAAACCTTTAATCTTTGTGGTTATAGACTAGGTTTTGAAAATGACCTAGTTCCTTATAACCTTTGCTCTTGTATAATCTGTAACACCCCCTAAAATCAGGTAGCAGCAGAATGGTAACAATGGGGTGCTACGTCAAAGTACAACAATCAAGATATAGGAAACGACCATAAATGGACGTTTACGACAAGATTTCATTCAGATGCAATAGCAACAATATTGAGTTTATACATTAGGTCCCATATGTTTTAAAAGAGTAAATAAACATTTCAAGTACATATTTAATTAAACAAAAGCTTCATAATACCAAAAGATGACTTAAGTTTTTAAAGATAATAAAAGTTGCATAGACTTTAGATAAAACACAGAATCCGTCTTCATTGATATCCGCCACGGCTCCCCTCCAATCTTCATACCCTAGGACCTGAAATTACATGCTAAAAGTCAACACAAAGGTTGAGTGAAATCATAGGTTTATCGGTAAAAAGGGTGGACCACAAGATCGAAGTAATAGTAGACTCTGAAACACATTCAGTAGTCCAAAACGTTTATTATTGCACTAAGCTCATGACCCCGAAGCCTTAACTAGATTTGTGCCCCAATCAGAATATAGGATGCTTGCCAACAACCTAACACCTCTCAATGTTAAATGCACCTTGATCAAACTAGTGACCCAAGGAAAGGTGGGGATTGTCAGTCCCGATAGATCTATCCACAACACTCGCGCTTACTACAATAGCAATTAACGGTTCATGATAAATAGGGACTTCACGGCAATAAGGTAACTTAGCAATAATATTCAGGCAGTAATCTGGATAGCATACACTTTGTAAACACTTTGAAAACACTTAGAAAAACACTTGTGTCCAATAGTAAAACAAGCAATGTAATTCACCCCGTAGATTTTGTAAAACAATCACGTAGTAAAAAGGGGGCTATGAACTCACCTCGAGTGAATGGTAATCAACAAGTATTCACAATAGAAAAATGCGTCACGAAGGAATCCGAAGGCAACCTAATCCAATATAGGTCGTATAAGTACTAAACACTTTGATTATTTATAGGTCGTATAGCTCATCATACTATCGTTCGGGCTATCATAATTAAGAGGTCATGTAGTGACGTATGAGGAGCTAGGACACTTTAAATCGTAAATCCAACAACTCGTCGATACGCCACCCCGAAGAGGCCTCATTATGAAACTCCCTAGTAATATAGTACTTTGATTAACTAATACCACATATAATTCTATATAGCTACATCACCATCTAATCGTTTTAGTGAAATCATATTTATAAAGTAAAAACGTTTATAAGTATACTTTAGTAAAACTGGCGTAACTTTCTCGTTTTTAGTCTGTTTCTTTCGTTTCTTACGTCCACGCCTTCGTATTAAGACGAGTTATCAAAATATAACATTTTCAAAATTTGAGTTTTTCTGATGAATAGTGGGTTTACTGTTCATAACAGTTATATATTTATTTTTATAGATTTAGTTATCGTAAATCTCGTAAATGTCGTAACTTATTCGTTTTAACTCCGTTTTTAGCGATTCTTTCGAGTACGTTCTCGTATTTAAAAGTTTTATCATATTAATGATGTTTTAAAAATATAAGTTTCTGTGGTGAATAGTAATTTTTATAAAAATAGTTTTATAAAAGTATATATTTAACGTAAACTTGAAATCGTCGTATCTTTTTCGTTATAAATCGGTTTTTCGAGTTTCTTATCATTTTGGAATCGTCATGAGGTGTATTATCTTTATAAAATGTAAAACCTACTGTCTAAAACACGAACTAAAATAGCCCACAAATGTCTTTAATCTCACATGAAATCATAAACTTTCCTTAATTAAATTTTAATCACTAGTTTATACTTAAACATTTTCCTCTTAAACCAACATGTTAACATACTTATAATCTCATTATTTCATGATATTACCAATCACATATCATATGAAATAATGTACAAAATCATTATCACAAGTAAGTTATCCATTTAACATGTTTAAAACCTTAAATGGTGATTTAGTTATATAGAACATGTAAACACATAAAAATAATAAAAGTAAAGACATAAAGGTTTATAGATAACCTTGTAGTGATAAATGATGATGAGAAATATAATCTAAACCCTTTTTTAGATTTTTAAACCAAGCTTGCAAGATTAGAAACCTTAAATGTACCTTTTGTAATGTACGTGTTTACTTTAAATCATAAGCGATAGGGATTTTTTTGTACAAATCGCGTACGCCAAATATTAGCGTTCAATGTAAACGGGCATCAAACAATTAAATGTTTACATCAAGCAAGGGTTAAGTAATTATTTTGAGAATAATTATTAACCTTGTTCATTTTATTTTTTATCGGATACGTAAAAGTTGTATAACGTTTTCGCGATAAATTACGTTAAGCATAACCGAAGCATGTAATTTATTAACGCTCACGCTTCAACAAATACCCACGATTGTACCCAATACCTAAAGTTTTATTAAATTTACCCAAGATAATATTATCTTACACTTTGTACAAGAAAAATCAACCAATACACCAATACTTGCAAGAAAACATCTTTTATTTATAAAACTACAACTAGTAACTTGCATATATTTTGCAAGATATTGTGTTAACTAGCAAAAAGGTTTCTAGAACCCTTTTCCCCCTCCTAACCCACGAAATACATCAACACTTGGAGAGCAAGGAGCACAAAAATTCACTAGCTTGGTCAATGTACATCAACTTCTCATTAAAACACATTTACCATGTTCCCTTGACCAAAGACCAAGAACAAGAACCCCTAAAACCCTCTCTTTGCCCCCCAACGACCAAAACACCCCCCTTTGACCATTGACCCTTCTTGAGAAAGTTTTGACCAATACTTATCCTATATATACATGTATACTAGTGATTCAAGCATAAAACACTTAGTAAAAATCAAACACACTCTCCCTTTTTGCTCCTTTCATGCCACGGCTCAAAACACCAACCCAAACAAATCCATACAAAATTTTATGCAACCCATACACACCTATACACATCTATTCTAAGATATACTAAGGCATTTGCAAGCATTGGTTAACCATATTCAAGCTTTAATCAAGTGAAAAGGAAGCTAGGGTTTTATTAAGAAAACAAGGGTTTTCTTAAGTGCAAGCTTGGATTCTAGGGCTAAACAAGGGTTTAGCATTTGTTTATCATCATCTTCACACATCCTAAGGTCTACTAGAACTCTTTATATTCTTGTAAATTTTCATTGATATGCATATGTTATATCTATTTTAGTTGAATCACCATTTAAGTTTTTATTCATGAAAATGAAGTTTTCACTTGTAATGGTCATTTTGTATACTTATATACATGTGGTGTTATTACTTATATCATACTAAAAAGGATGAGGAAATATTGTATTAAGTTGTTTTGGTGTAAAAATGATTGTGGGTTAATTAGGGTTTTTATGGTTTCATAATATGTTTCAAGTTAAAGAAATACATAAGACAAGTTTAGGTTAATTATGGACTTATATTGAGGTTATAAGATCATTAAAATGAGGTTATATCATGATAAGAAAACATGTACACTTATGGTTTATAAGGAAAATGGATACATATGAACTTATGGTAAAATGACTTATTATATAAAGTTATGACTTATTTAGTATTATTAAGAATTTGGTAAGTTGGAAAAAAAGGATATTGATGGACTATGGACATAATATATATATGATATATGATATATATATAAAGTGTAAGACTTGTAGTAAAAAGTATAAAGTGGTAAAATATAAAAACAAGGCCAAAAATGAACTTAAGAATGTCATGCAAACATTCTGTCCAAAAGTGTTACAAAAATACTTATTTTATGTTTTTATAAGATAATACATTTCACGACGATTCCGAAAAGGTAAGAAACTTGTCAAACGGATTAATTTGTCAAACGGATTAATAACGAAAAAAGTTACAGTTAAAAACGAGTTAACACGTAAATTTAAATGGAGTTTTAAAAAGAAAATTTATAAAATTTTGTCAAACAGAAGTTTTGGGGGGGATAATTCTATTAAATCAAACACAATTTTAAGGAATCTAAAATGAAAAGAATCAGATTTTCGGATTCTAACGAAATAAGTTATGAATTTTTTGCGGTTTTCGGTAATTAAAGTTATAAAAATATTTTGTTATAACTATGAACAGTAAAAATACTATTCATGACAAAAAGTTATATTTTGTGA
The DNA here is from genome assembly GCA_026074375.1 of Tanacetum coccineum. Lineage (NCBI taxonomy): Eukaryota > Viridiplantae > Streptophyta > Magnoliopsida > Asterales > Asteraceae > Tanacetum > Tanacetum coccineum. Next base: position 29,282 of record BQNB010065634.1, read on the forward strand.
AACTCATAATTGATAGAATAATTCTCATTAACGAGACCGTGCTCGAAGAATCGTTAAAAACATGAGCTATAAGACGAATAAAATACGACATTTACGGTTTACGCCAACAAAGACGATTTAAATAAAACTCATGTCTGTTGGTGGAACAGTAAAGTTACTGTTCATCAGGGACCAAAATTATAAAATGCCAAAATCGATCACCCTACTTAATACGAAAGATTGGGCATAAGAAATGCAAGAAACGGATTAGAAACGTGAAGTTATGACGATTTGTACCAAAAATATGTTAATAAACGTTTAATTTATAAACATGTTTTCACTTAAACATTTTAGATGGTGAAAGCAATATAGACATATGCATTGAAGAGATACTTAATGTAATTAGTGCCATACGCCTTAATTAATTAGGTTGCCATTTGGAATCGATTCGCGTGACCGTTATTCTGTGGATAACTTGTTATTCGCTCACACCTAGGTTGAGTTCATAGCCCCCACGTTTTACATGTTTTTTATTATAAGTTTTGGGGTGAAAAACATGCAATGCTTAACAATGGACACAAGTGGTTAAGTGCATGTTATGACTACGTGTTTTGTCCTAAGTAGCGATAACCATATCGAGCCACATTATCCTGAACTGTCATCGCGGGATGGAGCGCGAATGTAATTTAATAGATCTATTGGGTATGACAACCCCGTTCGGGTGATTAGCTATCACTGGACAAACGAACGTATACCATGTCGAATATAGGATGTTGCGGGTTAGAACATCACCACGGGCAATGTAGGCCATTAATTTGGTATTCATACACGTCAAGCTTCAGTGTCATGAGCTTAGAGCAACGTAATTACATTTATATGATGTCTGCATCTGTTGCATTATCATACACTTGGGAAATCTTGTGGTCCTACAATATATGATTTATCAAACCTATGAATTCACCAACATTATTGTATCAAGAGCCAAGGTTATAGAGAACCAGGTCAAATGTTTTTGCTGGACTATAACCGTTTTCAAACATTGAATTTATACAAAGGGGTTTTACACGGGACATACATATGTGCATACATTCATGCAATACACTACTTGTTGCATTAGTTGGTTGGACTAGATGCATTCATAATTGATATACATGTTATGATATAAATGTATATTGCTATAAGAGTCTTATATAATATACTCATATAAGCCATTTCTGCTGGTCACAGTAGTCATGTCAGCTGATTCCGCTGTTACCTATACTTCTGTTCACTCTGAGGCACGATCATGGAGTATCCCATCTGAGGATCCTTACGAGGAGGCTGCCAGACAGCTACTGGAGCAGGCACCACATTCTCCAGAGTATGTACCTGATCCCATGGAGCTGGAGGATCATGTACCAGTGTACATTCCGGAGCCTGAGCATCCTGAGGACTTAGTGCCAGCTGAGGATGAGGCACCTACATCTCTACTACCACCATCCTTTACTCCCACTATTCGAACCCCTAAGTCCTAAGAGCAGCTCCGCGGCATGAGATGAGAGATGTAGCATCATCCCTACATCATTCACTACACCCATCAGGGACACCACCATTATTACCTATACCACTACCTGCACCATCTACTAGCCGCAGAGCTGATATTCCCGAGGCTGACACGCCGCCTCGGAAGAGACTACTACTTACTACACCAGACCTGGGTGTGAGGTTGTGAGAGAGGTTTCTGACTGCTGCTCCAGCACAGAGACAGCCAGGACCCACTATGGCCCATAGAGTCGATTGCAGTCATGTAGACACTATGGAGACCAGGTTTCGAGATATTGAGAGGAGGATGATGACCGCTTTAGAGATGGTCAACATGAGGGTCAGTTACCAGGTAGATGTTCGCAGTAGAGAGAGTTCTGAGTTTTACACACGACATCACGATGCCCAGAAGGATCGTGCAGCTGTGAGAGCTGAGATTGAGGTATTGAGGAGAGAGAGACTTGCTTACGAGCAAGAGAGTATTCAGACCCGTCAGGACTTGGCTAGGTCTGAAGCTCACTGCAGGGCATTAGAGGCACGAGTTACAGTATTAGAGACTGATGCGCGTCGCCACGAGTGGCAGCGTCAGGCTGCAGATGATCTTGCTGTTCAGTATATCATGCGTACCCAGGCCCTGGAGGCTGGAGCGCGCGTGGACACATTGGAGGACACTGGTAGCAGTTCCTAGACTTCAGTTATGATTGTATGTACTATGCAGTCTGTTAAGTTTTATGGGTTACTCCCAGCTAGCAGGCGGTATAGATCTTTTGTTTCTGATTAGCTATCCTGTATAGCCTACTAAGTATTACGGGTAACTCCCGGCTAGTATGGCTTTAGGTTGTATATATTCTTTTGTAACCTAATCAAGGTGATCATTTTGTATCTAAACCAATCATGTATGTTTTCCAGTTATATATGGAATGGATGTATTATGTCATGTCTATAATCGAATTTGTGGTGAATAAATGTCGATTTGGTTATATCATTGTTAATTACAATTTAGTTGTACATTTCACTGTGTGATGTGATCTCACTTTATTTATCATGGATATGTTATGTCACGTTATGATTGTATTGAAATCTAACGGGTATTGTATTTTCTTGTGATTGAAGAAAATGGCACCAAAAAGAGCCACAAGGTCAACACCGGTCACAACAACACCAGCCCCAACAGCAACCACAACCACTACGGTCACTAATGCCCAACTCCAAGCTATGATTGACCAAGGTGTCAGTGCCGCTTTGGCAGCACGTGATGCAAACAGAAATGGCGTTGACAGCCATACTTCAGGAACGGGTGTCAGGGGATCTGAACGCGTTGCTCGAGAGTGCACTTACCAGGATTTCATGAAGTGCAAACCTCTGTATTTCAAGGGCACTGAGGGAGTGGTTGAGTTAACCCAATGGTTTGAAAGGATGGAGACTGTTTTCCGCATAAGCAACTGCTCGGTGGAAAACCAGATCAAATTTTCTACTTGTACTCTTTTAGCAGGTGCTCTAACATGGTGGAATTCCCATGTTATGACTGTTACTCATGATGTTGCATATGCAATGACTTGGGTCGATCTGAGAAAGAAGATGACTGACAAGTATTGTCCAAGAAATGAAATGAAGAAGCTCGAGGCTGAATTGTGGAACTTGAAAGTGATAGGTACTGATGTGGTCAAGTACAACCAACGTTTTCAAGAACTAGCACTGCTGTGTGTTAGGATGTTCCCTGAGGAGTCAGACAAAATTAAAAGGTATGTCGGTGGACTGCCCGACATGATCCATGGAAACATTGTAGCTTCAAGGCCAAAAACCATGCAAGAGGCTGTTGAAATGGCCACTGAACTAATGGACAAGAGAGTCAGTACCATTGCTGAAAGACAAGCTGAAAACAAGAGGAAGTTTGAAAACACTTCCCGAAACAATCAGAATCAACAACAACAACAAGAGCATAAAAAAAAAAAAAAAAGAACACAGGCCAGACCTACACTGCAGGCAATAGTGACAAGAAATCATACACCGGGTCTAAACCTCTGTGTTCCAAGTGTAATTACAATCATGAAGGTCCTTGTCCACCTAAGTGCAGTAACTGCAAGAGGGTTGGCCATCTGGCCAAGGATTGTAGAAGCCGACCTGCAAATGCTAACAACAACAACCGCAACAACAACAATAATAATCAGAAGGGAAATGGTTGCTATGAGTGCGGAGCTTAAGGACATTTTAGAAGAAACTGCCCAAAACTGAGAAACAATGACCGTGGTAATCAAGCTGGGAATGACAGGGCTCCAGCGAAGGTGTATGTGGTTGGAAATGCGGGGGCAAACCTAGACAACGTCGTACGGGTACGTTCCTTCTAAAACAATCCGCATGCTTAAATCTTATTTGAACGGGGCCGATCGAAGTTTTTGTGTCTACTACATTTAGCCTCCCAAATTGACATCACGCCATCTACCCTAGATCACTATTATGATGTCGAACTAGCTGACGGGAGAATAATTGGGTTAAACACTATCCTTAAGGGTTGCACATTAAACTTCCTAAACCACCAATTCAACATAAACTTAATGCCTGTAGAACTTGGTAGTTTCGATGCTATAATCGGTATGGATTGGTTGGCGAAGTACCAAGCGGTCATTGTGTGTGCCGAGAAGATTGTTCGCATCCCCTGGAGAAATAAAACCTTAATCATACATGGTGATGGAAGTAACCAGGGAAATGTGACACGATTAAACATCATTTCGTGCACTAAAACGCAGAAGTACATGGAAAAAGGGTTTCCTATCTTCTGGCCTCATGTTACTGCAGAGAGAGGTTGAAGACAATCGGTGAAGAAAGCGACTTGAGGACGTACCAAAGTTCCAAGACATTTCCTGGAGTATTTCCCTGAAAGCATGCGGGTCTTCCTCCGACTCGACAAGTGGAGTTCCAAATTGATTTGGTACCTGGTGCTGCACCTGTAGCACGGGCACCTTATCGATTGGCGCCTTCCGAAATGAAAGAGTTATCGGAGCAACTAAAAGAGCTGTCCAACAAAGGCTTTATAAGACCCAGTTCCTCACCCTGGGGAGCTCCGGTCTTGTTTGTCAAGAAGAAGGATGGATCATTCCGGATGTGCATTGATTATCGGGAATTGAATAAACTAACGGTGAATAAAAAAGAAAAAAAAAAAAAAAAAAAAAGAACGTTATCCGCTCCCAAGAATTGATGATTTATTTTATCAGCTCCAAAGGTCGAGTGTCTACTCGAAGATTGACCTAAGGTACAAGGTTATCACCAACTGAAGGTTCAAGAAGAAGACATTCCAAAAACCGCGTTTCAGGACACCGTTATGGCCCCAAAATTAATGAATTTTCAAGTTATGCCGTTTGGTTTGACAAACGTACCTGCCGTATTCATGGATCTTATAAATTGGGTGTGCAAACCATATTTAGATAAATTCGAGATTGTCTTTATTGATGATATTCTGATATATTCAAAGAACAAGCAAGAACACGAAGAGCACCTTAAGCTAATCTTAGAATTGCTTAAGAAAGAGGAGTTGTATGCCAAGTTTTCCAAATGTGAATTTTGGATTCCTAAAGTACAGTTCCTAGGTCACGTGATTGATAGTAAGGGCATTCACGTGGATCCCGCCAAGATCGAATCCATTAAAGATTGGGCATCTCCTAAGTCACCAACGGAGATTCGTCAATTTTTAGGTCTTGCTGGGTATTACCGGAGATTCATTGAAGGGTTTTCAAAGATCGCCAAACCAATGACCAAGCTTACCCAGAAGAAGGTCAAGTTTGTTTGGGGTGATAAACAAGAAGCAACTTTTCAACTGTTAAAGCAGAAGTTGTGCAGTGCACCAATCCTGGCCTTACCTAAAGGAAGCGAAGATTTTATCGCATACTGCGATGCTTCAAAGAAGGGTTTGGGCGCTGTGTTAATGCAAAGAGAAAAGGTGATTGCTTATGCATCACGCCAACTGAAGATTTATGAGAAGAACTATACAACTTATGATCTGGAACTTAGAGCAGTAGTGTTCGCTCTCAAGATTTAGAGGCACTACATGTATGGAACCAAGTGCACAGTGTTCACTGATCATAAGAGCCTAC
>BQNB010065635.1:6255-32468 GCA_026074375.1 Tanacetum coccineum
TGACCTTGGCACCGATTAGACACTTACTGACGTAGGTGGCAATCTTAGCTTTCATATTGGGCCACCAATACAGTTTCTACAAATCTTGGTACATCTTGTTTGATCCAGGATGGATCGAATACTTTGGCTTATGCGACTCGTGCATAATCAAAGCTCTCAAGTCACCAAAATAGGGTATCGAACTCCTATTCATCAAACACAACATTCTGTTAGCACGGGACTCAAGCTTCTTAATCATACCACACAAATCTTCGGTTCCATAATTCTCTTCCTTTCTCGCCTCAACTTAAGCGTTCAAAATTTGCACGGGAAGGTTCAAACCAATGGCCATAACCAAAGCTCGAACTCGTAGTGTCTTAATCTGTTCCTTTCGGCTCAACGCATCAACCACCACATTCGCCTTTCCCAGGTAATAACGTAACTCACAATCGTAGTCACTTAAAAACTCTAACCATCTACGTTGTCTCATGTTCAACTATTTCTGATCTATAATATGTTGCAAACTCTTATGATCAGTGAACACAACGCACTTCGTGCCGTAAAGGTAATGTCTCCACATCTTGAGAGCGAACACCACAACTCCTAATTCCAAATCATGCGTCGTGTAGTTCTTCTCATGGATTTTGAGTTGGCGGGATGCATAAGCTATGACTTTCTCCTTTTGCATCAACATTGTGCCTAATCCCTTGTGAGAAGCATCACAATATAATACGAAGTTTTCACTTCCTTCGGGCAATGCCAAAATCGGTGCAATACACAACTTTTGCTTCAATGTCTGGAAAGCAGTTTCCTTCTTTTCACCCCAATTGAATTTTACACTTTTCTGAGTCAGCTTCGTCATAGGCTTGGCAATCTTGGAGAAACCTTCGATAAATCATCGGTAGTAACCGGCAAGACCTAGAAATTGGTGAATTTCTGTTGGAGTCTTGGGTGATTCTCAGTCCTTGATTGACTCAATCTTCGCAGGATCAACGTGAATGCCTTAACTATCAATCACGCGTCTAAGAAATTGTACATTCGACAGCTAAAAGTCGCACTTTGAGAACTTGGCATACTATTCTTCCTTCTTGAGCAACTCCAAAATTATTCTAAGATGTGTATCATGTTCTTACTTAGTCTTTGAATAGATCAAGATATCATCGATGAACGCAATCATAAATTTATCTAAGTATAGTCTGCATACTCGGTTCATCAAGTCCATGAACACTGCTGGCGCGTTAGTCAACCTGAAAGGCATCACCTGGAACTCGTAGTGACCATAGCGGGTCCTAAACGCCGTCTTTGGAATATCCTCGTCACGAACTCTGAGTTGGTGATAACCAGACCTTAATTTGATCTTCGAGTACACACATGATCCTTGCAACAGATCAAACAAGTCGTCGATTCTCGAAAGTGGGTATCGATTCTTTACAGTAAGCTTGTTAAGTTCACGGTAGTCGATACACATCTAAAAAGAGCCGTCTTTCTTTTTGACAAACAAAACCGGAGCTCCCCAGGGCGAGGAACTTGGTCTTATAAATCCTCTGTCAGAAAGTTCTTGTAGTTGAGCAAAAAATTCTTCCATTTCCGACGGTGCTAATCTATACGGGGCTCGAGCTATAGGGGCAGCACCTGGGACTAAGTTAATTTGGAATTCCACTTGTCGTATCGGTGGTAATCCAGGTAAGTCTTCAGGAAAGACTTCTGGAAAGTCCTGTACAGTCGGCACGTCTTCAAGTCGATTCTCCTTCGACTTATCTTTGTTTTCTTTCATAGTAACCTGCACCAGAAATAGTTGACAACCTTTCTCCATATACTTCTGGGCCTTTACACACAATATAATGCTCAACGTTGATTTCTTATCCTTGTCACTTTTGTCTCCTTGAACGATCAGAATTTTATTTCCGTAAGGAATACTCACTCTTCTCGTCACAGACAATCACTGCATGATTCTTTGCTAACCAATCCATGCCGATAATAACGTCGAAACTACCCAAATCTATGGGCATCAGGTCGATATTAAATGGATGTCCTAACAATCCTAATGTACAGCCTCTAAGCACAGTGTTGGTTTATGAAGTTCTTCCGTCAGCTAACTCGACAGCGTAACTAACGTCTAAGGCAGAGGGAATGATATCTAGCAATGCACTAAAAGTATTTGATACGAAACTTCTATCGACACCTGAATCAAATAACATATAAGCATAATGATCGTTGAGAAGGAACGTACCCGTGACAGTGTTGGAACCTGGGTTAGCGTCACCTCCTCTTAGGACATATGATTTGCCTCTTGCATCAGGAACTCTTGCTTTGTTCCTACGGTTTTGGTTCTTGACTTTGGGACAATCCTTCCGGTAATGTCCTTGTGCACCACACTAAAAACACGTAATAACTCCCTGATTCGGCCTTGGAGTTCCTTGAGTAGGTACAGTCACAACAGATCTGCAATCCCTGGCCAGATGTCCAATCCTCTTATAGTTACGACACTTAGCAATACACTGTCCTTCGTGGTGTAGCCTACACTTATTGCAGAACAAAAGTGTTCCATCATAACCATTCTTCTCATTGTTACCAGCCATATAGGCTCTAGCAACATTCTGACCTCTAGTATTCTGTCGTTTGTAGGGCGGTTATTGCCCACGGTTGTTTCCATAGTTTTTGTTCAATCTCCTCTTGTTCTCTGCGTTTCTTACAGCATAGCCCTTCAAATTTTGATCCATCAAGTTGTTGGCAATTCGAACAGCATCTTGTAGTCTTGTGTGTTCTGCAGCAATTACATTCCCTTGGATATTATCAGGAAGACCTCCAATGAATTTCTCCACCCGATCTTCCTCTTCGGGGACCATTTTGGTACACATCATGGTCAACTCTTGAAATCTCTGAGTATAAGCAGTCAAATCATTGTTCTTCACGGTTAAGTTCTACAGTTCAGTTTCTATTTTCTGAATCTTCTTCCTTGGGTAGTACACTTCAGTCATTAGCTTCACGAGCTCTCTCCATGACATGGAAAATGCAGCCTCAGTCCCAATAGTCCTCTTATGCGAGTTCCACCAAGTTAGTGTATTGTCCAACAGGGTGCAAGTAGCATACTTAACTTGGGACTTCTCTGGGCAGTTGCTGATATGGAACACTGTTTCCATTTTATCTTTTCACTCCATCTTATCAAACTAACCACACCTTCTGTTCCTTTAAAACCCAGTGGTTGACATTTCATGAAATCTTGGTAAGTACATTCACGAGCAACAGGCTTATCGCCTCTTCTATTCACATTACGGTTCTCATTACCGTCACCGTTGTCGCCTCTATTGTTTCCATTTCCAGTACCATTTCCATTACCATCTCCTCCTCCATTGTCATTCCCATTCCCGAGTTCAAGATCTCGGTTAATCCGGCGAGCCTCTAGAGCTACGTCCACACGTTGGTTAATCATTTCTTCAATTGTGGCAGGGGTCATACCGGAACGAGTGTTAGTCATTGTTCTACATTACAAGACACAACCCATGGTGATATTTTGAAACGAATACACGATTATTAGATAACGATAATTTAATACATGCTATGAAATAAAATATAATTACAACACGATTGCCAGAACGAATAAATAACAAACGCAAAATAAGATAAAAAGCGAGAGAGTCAAAACAAGCTTTTCATTTCATGATTAAAAGCATAATTTGGTTACAAGCAAAACCCAAAATAGGTACATGATCCACAATTATTTTTACTGCTAACATCTAGACCTAACCATCAGTCTAGTGTCCTACATGATCATGGTACAACTAGTCTAAGGGCGAAAACCCAAACGTCTCTCAACATATGACTCTAACCTCCTAAGTCTCCCCCGAGTATCATCGCGATCCCTACGAACCTGACGAAACTCCTCCTGTGAAAGAGACATGTGAAGACGAAGACTGTTCACACGATCCCTCTCGATATCTAACATAGCACGAACCTTGAGGTTCTCCAACCTCAAGCTGTCAATCCTCTCGATCATACTAACTCTCTGTCCCCTAGCTATCAACTGATCAGCCTCCAACCGTCTCTGAACAGTCTCAATCCCGACAATCCTATCAATACGAACCTCAGACATGTGATGGTAAAAGTCACGCACAGCATCATCCAAGTCAATCGGCATATCCTCGAATGACCTAACAATGCCATCCCTAGTGCCAGACGAATCAGAAGAATCCTCTCCAGCTGGCTCTACAATCTCCTCCTCAACTATCGGTGCCGACATCGGGTCGATACCTACCTCAACCGTGTCTCCAGCACTGGTGTCAGCCTCATACTCCTCGGTGTCATCCCTGACATCCCTAGGGTCAATCTCAACATGATCTCTAACATCATCCCCATCACCAATACCCAACTCCATATCAACCTCAGTCTCTATAGGATCAATCTCGGTATCCTCCTCTATGCTAGCCTCAGACGAATATGAATCTCTGAACCTCTTACGAGGTGGTAAGAGATCAGCACGGGTAGGAGCTAATGATCCCATAACTGGTGTAGATGATGGTACAGAATCAACCGGGGATCTACATCTCTTGCGAGATGGTCCAGCAGAATGTGAAGATGAATGCAGGGGTCTCTCTGATGAATCTCTTGATGATGACTCTGATGTAGTCGGTGGATACAAAGTAGATAATAGAGCAGCACACCAACGACGAAATGCCTCACTACGTCGAGGTGCTCTCCTCAGAGGGTAACACAATCTGGGTGATACATCTCTAGTCGAAGGTCCAGAATGAGCCTGATCTGATGCATCCAAACCCGAAGAATGAACTGGCGAAGAATCCAAAGATGAACTAGAAGAAGATGAGCGATGGTCTGAAGAACGAGGTGATGCATGCCTCGATGCTAATCTGCGAGCTGGTAAAGGTCCAACTCTCTTCCTCGCAGTTAACAACTTACGCGGCCTGTTAAGGTGGGTGCGGTATGGTCGACCAAAAGGAATAGCCTCCCCGGGTCGGATAAGAATCGCTGACCGTCAACGAATCTCGGGCGGGGCAGTAACAGGAGCAATAGGAAACTCAGATGATGATGATGGACGTGCTGTTACCCTGCTCCTCCAACGAGCAACGGTAGCAACATAAGGGTCCTGCGATGGTGGTCCATCAGAAGAATCAGGAGCCTCAAAAGAATCGGTGCATAAGAATGGTGAAATAGCTGGTAGCGGGGAGATGTGCTCTGGTGAAGACATCTCATCTGGTGAATCAAAATCGGAACCCGAATAGGGAACCAAGCCGCACTCCATGTGGGGTGAAGCGACGAGAGTGCGTCTCAAACCACCAGGAGGGCAGATGAAGATTAAATAACAGGTAAGCAAGTAGTCGCAGTCTCTGGATGTAATCAAAGGAAGTAGAAGAATAACAGTAACGAATATCACCAAAAAGAAACCCGAGAGGGCGGTGGGTGATCTACACTCTCATCCAACGATCAGAAGAATAGCAAATAGCTGAGTGCCATGATCTGCACAAGCAAAGTTTATATAAATCTGCTTATATATAAAAAACCATGCTAAGGCAAAAGAATCGGTGAAATGAATGGCAATGTAAATATTGCGAATATATAATGTCACAGAATATATAGAATTCTTATATATCTATAATTTTTTATATATATATATTTATATATATCTATATATATCATATATATTATATATTTCTCTATATTATATTATGCAAGGATAGACAACAGTAAGCACATATAGCGGCACAAGGGGATCACTTACTGGTTTTAGGACCAGAACTAGTATAAAACTACTGTTCTCTATACCTTGTCTGTTACCAATTGTCACACCCCCGATGGGCCTGGACGGGAATAACATGTCCGAGGGCGTGACGTATACACTTCGAATACAAAGCAATAAAGGAACGACCATAATCATGGACGTTTGAAAAATCTTCGTACTCGTTGCGTAAAGAAATATATTTAAGTTTTACAACCGTCATAAGAGAGACTTAAATGTCGCGGAGATCACAAAGTTTTGATAATGCAACGCGTATATAAATAGATAGTCTTGAATATTGGCGAATCACATAGCACGTAGGACTCCATTTAGCCTACAAGAATCAAGCCAATCTAGCACTGAGAAAACTTGTTTAAAACGTCACATTATGTTGGGTGAATGTATGGTTTAAGTTAATACAAGAGTGACCACAAGATATCAAAATGCAATGCGACTACTATCAACAGATAACAACATCCATAAAAAAGTATGTACTGTTAGCTAAGCTCATGACACCGAGCTAATAAAACAGGGCATATCATATCATGCACATAGTATTCTTGCCTTAACTGGCTTCTGTACCCAAACCAATAGACCACACAATGCACAATCGACATGAATTATATCGTTTGTTCTTCGGTTAAGTGGAACCAAAGCGGATAGGGATAATTAGTCCCAATAGATCTATTTACGCATTCGCGCTCACTTAACCAAACCAATTGGCCATAGGGGACTAACGGTTTATGATAGTTCGGGAAATAGTGGTTTGTAGCAAAACTTAGGCATACATAAACATGTAAAATTACGTTAAGAACTTGTGTCTAATTTAAAAGCAAACAATGTTTCTCTCCCCAAAGCTATAAAGCATTTCGTAAATCGGTAAAAATGTGGGGCTATAAACTACCTTAAGCAAGTGGTGAATCGCTAATCAAAGGGAAGAACAAAGCGAAGGTCCTACACGCGACCTAAATAAATGACGCGTCTTAGGTAAACAAAAGATAACCGAACTTGTACGACACGCTTTTAAGAGAAAAGACATCCATATGTGTTTGTGCTTTAGTTTGTTTAATAAAGTATGACTAAATAGAATTATACAGTTTTTTCGTTTCCGTCTTGGCGTTTATCAAAAATTACTACTTTTAGAAAGTTTATATTTTAGGAAAGTTTTTAGTTTCAAGACGTTAATACCGTCCCCTATATTTGTTAAGTTTCCATATTTTCAAAATGCGCTAACTAACCATAATCGCTAAACTTCCAAGTCCGATCCGCTAAGTTTTACCAAACTTACTATTTTTAGTAACTTTATCGCTTTTCCTAAAATATGTTAATGACGTCTTCAAATGATGCTAATCTATATATATATGTGTTACTATATGTTTCGTTAGAGTTTAGAAAGGCCCAAAAAAATGTCTGAAAGTGGTCCTGAATACCCTTTTACTGTTCACACAGCACATTAATCATTGAGTTTTGCCAAACAATGTTTCGAGTTCATTTTGCTATACTTGGCCGTTTTAAGTCGATTTAAAGTAGCGATATGGGAAAAACTATCTATTCGAACAAGCTCTTCACATAATACTTTTACGACTAATGAGTTATTTTTTTAGGTCGCTCAAAAACTCAGAACTATTCCGAAAATCAGCAAACATGTATTTTCATTAAATACTCAAAAAAACTCCATTCCAAACGCACACTAGTGCTTATTCTCGACCTATACCGATCACTACCAAACAACCAACAAAAACCACACTTAATCTAAAACCTAAACCCTTCATTTTCTTGTTGCAACACACTTATTAACTCATCTCACCATAACATTAAAACACAAAACCTAATACTTCCATTTTTATAAATGTTGTCAAGCTATTTGTGTCAATTCTTTTCGAAAAGTACACAACACATGGATTCTTAAACTTGAAACAATAATTTCAATAAGAATAAAGAGATGAAACAGAGATGGGTCGAGGATGCTTACCGAATGAAGACACACGTAGAGGAATCACCGAAGATCTATACCAAGGACGATAGATATATAAAAAACCCAATTATAAATAGAAACCCTAATTTTCTTTAATCTTGCGAAAACTTGAAATCAACCAACCAATACTAGGATTACCATAGATATTATGGAATGAAAATGCTATTGGAATGGTTATATCTGTGGGAAAATCAAAAATTATGGAAGTGTTTTGTGTTGGTGTTTGAGTCGCGGACCCACAAGAAAGAACACGAGAGAAAGAATTTTTGTGGCGGCTATGTGTAAGTGAATCTGACCTAGACGTGGTTATAAGGAGGGTTTTTTTTATATAGGGAAGAAACTAGGGTTTTTAAGGGTTACGGGTTACACAAGTTGACCAAATACACCAGAGTGTCGTGTGTTGGTGGTTTCGGGCCAAACAAACCCCCAAGGACCCCAAATAGGTTCAAATTTTGCATCATGGCTCATTTTATGGATACTATTGGTCAAATTGAAAGTCAACCTCTTACATATTTTATATTTTTATAAGATACTACATGTCATGAGGATTCCAACCATATAAGAAACTTAAAAATCCGCTTTATAACGAAGGAGATACATAGTTTACAAGTTATACGATAATAAACGCGTTTATAAAAGAAATTTTATAAAAACAAGTTACAAACTACTTCTGATATATAAGATTTGTCATTTTTCTCGGATAGTACATATTTTTAGGATTCCAAAACATTAGGAAGCATAATTTTTGGATCAATAACGAAGGAGTTATGAATTTCGCAAGTTTTCGATAATAAATACTTTTATAAAAATATTTTTATAAAAGTTACTGTTCATATCAGAGATATTTATTTTGAAAACATCACTAATTAGATAGAACTTTTAATTACGATTACGTACTCGAAAGAATCACTAAAATCGGAGCTAAAACGAATAAGATACGACATTTACGAGTTTACGACGATTAAGTTTATAAAAATAATTTTATAAAACCTCATGAACAGTAAAAAGTACTGTTCAGCAGACGGCACAAAATACAAAAAATATAGTATTGTGATATATCTTTCTAATACGAGAACATGGCCGTAAAAAACATTCAAAACGGGAAAATTACGTTGTTTTTACTAAAAGTATATTTATAAACGTTTTAACTTTATAAATATGATTTCACAAATGCATTTAGATGGTGATGTAGCTATATAAAATTATATATGGTATTAGTTAATCAAGGTGCTTAATACTTATACGACCTATACTTAATTAGGTTGCATTCTGTCATTATCGTGACACATTTCAGATTATTCATTCACTCAAGGTGAGTTCATAGCCTCATTTGCATCTACTTGTTTTACAAACTCTATGGGGTGAAATTACATGCTTGTTTTACTATGGACACAAGTGTTTTAAATTGTATGCTATCCAGATTGTTGACTGAATATTATTGCCTAAGTTACCGTATTGCCACTATCTAAGTCCCTACCAATCATGAACCGTTAATTGCTAATGTAGTGAGCGCAAGTGTTGTGGATAGATCTATCGGGACTGACAATCCCCACCTGGAATTTCTGGTCACAAGTTGATCATGGTGCATTTAACATTTTGAGGAACTTGTAGGCTGTTTTGGCAGACACCCTATATTTATTTTGGGGCACTGACAGTTAAGGTTTCGGTGTCATGAGCTTAGTGCAATAATACATGTTTTGGACTATGGAATACGTACATAGTCTACCGTTACTTAAATCTTGTGGTCCACTCTTTTACTGATAAACCTATGAATTCACTCAACCTTTGTGTTGACTTTTAGCATGTTTAATTTCAGGTCCTAAGGTGTGATTTCTGGAGGGGAGCTGCAGGGATATCATAAAGATGGTTTTTGTGTTTTCTTTGAATTCGATGCACTCTTTAACTTTTAAAAACTTATGTCATCTTTTGAAATCGTGAAACTTTTGTGTTACAAATGTATGTTGAAGCTTTATGACGCTTTTAAGTATGTGGGACCTAATGTGAAAACTCTGATATTTTATAATGCATCGAATGTGCTTATTTAAAACGTCTCTTTGAGGTCGTTTCCTATATCTTATTTGTTGTACTATGACGTGGCACCCTATTGTTACCATTTCGCTGCTACCAAATTTTTGGGGGTGTTACAGATTGGTATCAAGAGCCAAGGTTTTGGGAACTGGGTCATTTTCGAAACCTAGTCTATAACCAAAAATTGTAAAGATTTTCTTTTCTTTCATTTCAAATTGTAGAATCCTTCATCGCTTATCTGATATCTGCGCGCGTATTTCCTGATCCTTACTTACTTTTGAAATTAACATTATTGTGTTATATAGTTTTATATATAATACTTGGTTAAATTTCGACCCCTTACGTCTATCTTCTAGCGTATTACTATTCATTCGTATTGGTCAGTTAAATAAATATTGACCACTCTGATTATTGCGTACTTTCTGATTCATCATTTGCTCCCTTGAGCATCAATACTGGTATTATATGAGAATACCCATATATATGAGCTACTTTCTTTTCGATCTCTTACGCGTACCTCGGGATTACCGCTACCTATTTATCTAAAGGTAATTTATATAAGTGTTGACTATTTTCGATCATTTATGTCTACCTTTTTAGAGTGCCTCTATATTTTTATATAAAGGTTGTTTATATGAATACCAAAGCTCTTCTAAGACATTGTAAGTTATATTATTAACTTCGAAACTTTTTTGTAACTTACTTTGTTCTCACAATGGTTTCGTTTATTTCAAGACATTGTGAGTTATATGATTATCTCCGAGACGTTTTCATGACTTACTTTGTTCTCTTTTGATGATATCGAAACTCGGCATAGTTTTTCGATCCCACTGGTTATTTTGCTATTCGGCTCCAAGTTTGATCATTCGGCTTGTGCTTCTGAAACGTATATGTCGTCACGTAATCCGTCGCGTGGAAACATGCCGACTAAATTAAACATGAATTTATCATGTCACCTCCTAACCCTTCATTCTTTTTGAAAACGACTATTAGCTTATTCTCGCGTAATGTGTCGTCTGGGAGCGTCCATTTTTGGAACCTCCGAATGAAATTTTGTGTTTCGCCTTTCTACCCGATTTAGTGAAAATATCCGTTCTAGTTATTTCGCGTGCCGTGTTAAAAAAAATTATATCCGTTTAAGTATTATGAGTGATTTATAATTCTATTAAACGCCCCGGAAGCTTGAAATTTCGTTTATTTCTATTTTTACAGATTTCGATGTTTCCCGCGTCATAGCCGAACTTTTGTTAAAATAATACGCTTTTCCCTTTTCCTCTTTAGATTTAACTTCACTTTAACTTAACTAAATAATACAACCTTAGCACCACCATAAAATTTGCTCTACTACTTCTAAAATATCGCTACACCTATTCTACAATCATCTCTACAAGTAAGACCACCATGCAAAAGATTTAAATAAAATTTTGATCTTATTAGTTTTCTTTGGGTTTATGTGAAAAATCGAGGCTAAAGGGGATTTAAAGAGAAGTGTTTAATTAAACATGCATATAATCAAAAAACTTAGGAATAGATACTACATTATTTAAAAAAAATGGTTTTCTGCAGATTCGAAAAAGGGGCATTTTCATCATTTTCTGAATCGTTTCAGGTCTTGGGTAAAACTAGAAAGTTGTTCAAAATGTCGTTTTACTTTTTCGCGAGGCTAGTTGAGTTTAAAAATGCATATCGACGGGTCACGACCAAAGTCAACATTTAGGAAAATCTTATATAAAAAGTCAAAGTCAAAGTCAAAAGGGATATAAACACATGGTTTAGTGTCATAGCGTTCGTTTGAGTCGGAAAAAAAAAACCGTAACAAATATTATTTCGAAGTTAACATTTGTTTTTAGGGAACAACGGCGCTTTTAAAAAAAAATGGCAAGTCTAAAAAAGATGGAAACTTTTATATACATGAATATAACGACGGGGATATGACTAAGTAGTTAGACGTTGCGTATTGGCAATCGACAGAAAAGGGAAATATTTTCATTATTAATATATTCGAATACCCTGACTTTCAAAAAACGGTAACTTTCCAAAAGTAAGGAAATTTTCAAAAGGGTAACGTAACTAAATTATGAATGGGATTCCTGTAACAACCGTCAATTTTCGAAACATATTTAAATAATAAATCATATTTATTATTAGGTTTGTCGTTTATAAAATTTATTTTTAACTTATCGACTTGAAACGAACAAAGATTATTGTTATTTATAAGCTGATGTCATTAAAAAACGACACCACTAAATCACGTTTTCACAACTCGGACTCTAAAACAATGTGATGTAAAAGATATTTCGTACAACTTTTAGTTTTGACTGAGAGATCCGCGAGAAAACGCGTCAGAATGGTGACTGGAAAATTCCTCGCAAAAAATTTGAGCACAACGCCGTGCCGGACCCAAAATAATTAAATTTATATTTAATTATCATAATTTATTAAATAAAAATATTTAATAAATTAATTATATTGTTAATCGAAAACGTTTGTTAAAAACGCAATTATTGAAGTTAAAATTCATTTTACGGATAAAGTTTATCGGAAAAATATATAAATGAATAACAAACATTTTAAATAAATGTTATGAAACAATTATGAAACAAAGTCGTGTAAATACTCATTTTTATCAGAAAAATGATTCGAAAAACAATGGCGCAAGTTTCGCGCGTTGAATCATTAGTTAAGTCGCCCAAACAAGTCTCGAACCGCATTTTATCAAAAGTATAATAAAAAGTTACACTTTTAACCCTCAACTATTATACACTTTATAATTCATTTTAAAAGTTTTAATATAAATAAAAAGTTTATATATTTTTTTTCATTTACATCACTTATAAACACACACACACATTTATATACTCTCTTTCTCTCTCAAAATATTCCGGCAGCCACCACCGGCTACTGTTCACGCCGGCCACCATCACGCCGCCGCCGCCGGAAAAGTTTTCCGGCGGACTTTTCCGGCCGACTCCAAAAAGCTTCCTCGTCACCCGATCTACCCGATCCCCATACCCACTCGCGCCACGCGCCGTTTCCCCCCTTTCTCTGGCAGCAGCCGCTGCTACACCATCACCACCACCACGATCGAGCCCCCCCACCACTGTCTCGTCACCATCATCATCATACCACCATCATCATCACCCCGCTGCCATCACACCACCATCGCCGTCACTCCGCCACCATCCTCACCGTCATCATCATCACCATACCGTCATCACCACCACCCGAAAAGGGTGCGTTCGTTTTATTAAACCCGAGATGGGTGCGTTTGTTGTGGTCTAACAGCCATGGGGCGTGTGGTTTGTTTATAAAACAACTAGGGGTGTTCGTGGGTTTGTTGTTGGCAGCCGAAAGGGGGCGGCAGCCGCCACTATGGGGCGCGTTTGGCGGGCTGCCGCTGCTATAGGGGCGTTCGGGTTGGGTTTATAGCAGTTAGGGGTGTTTGTTTTGACGGTGGCAGCCACCACACGGGGCTGCGATGGGTGGCAGCCACCGCCCTAAGGGGTGTTTGTTGGCTGTGGGTTTCACCACAGCGGGGTGCGTTTGGTTTCGGGTCAAACGGTTAGGGTGCGTTTGGTTTGATAGTTTAACCACAAAGGGTGCGTTTGGATATAAGTTTAGCACTAAGGGTGCGTTTGGGTTATATAAATTGACTAATAAATATATTGCAAAGTTTCGTAAATTAAAAACCGGATATTAAATGATGGTTAAGTTGGTTAAATAAATGTGTTATATATTATTTTCGTTTTGTGTTTTGTAATCTTAAGGGCGTGTTTGGTTTTACTTACTTATCGTTTGTTGATTTAGATTAGATATATATATATATTGAAACGAGGGAGTATTTTGCAATACGGATTGTTTTGAAAGTGGAAAAAACGTTGAGTTTTGGTAAAAAAATAAATAAATATGGGAATCGTCTTATAAACGAACAGGTCATGCCGAAATTTTATAAATTTTTATACTTATTAATTCTCACTATAATCCTAGTATTTTATAACCCGATAAAAGAACGAAGCTATATAATTATAAGATTTTATAATCGGTTATTATACGATAAATAATCGAAAACTATACTCTTACAAATGAGACTACTATTTGTTACAATGTTCGAGGAAAACCGAAATACTAGTTTATAAAATACTATTTTATAAACTCCCGACTAGAAAATGAAATCTTAACTTTTGTAAACACTTTGAAAGCATGCCGAGTAAATTAAACACGACTTTAACAGGTCACCTCATAACCCTTCATTCTTTTGGAAAACGACGATTACCTTATTTCGGCGTAATGTGTCACCTAGGAGCGTACATTTTTGGAACTTTTGAATGAAATTTTGTGTTTCTCCTTTCTACCCAATTTAGTGAAAATATCCGTTATAGTTATTTCGCGTGCCGTGTTAAAATTTTTATACGTTTAAGTATTATAAGTGATTTATAATTGTATTAAACACCCCAGGGAGCTTGAAATTTTGCTTATTTCTATAGACTCCGATGTTTCCCGCGTCATAGCCGAACTTTTGTTAAAATAATGCGCTTTCACCTTACCTTTCTATTTAAAGATGTAACTTCACTTTAGTTTAACAAAATAATACAACCATATAACCATCATGAAGATTTTTACTTATTACTCCTAAACATCTTTACAACTACCCTACAATCATCTCTACAAAAAGTATCATGCAAAAAAAATCAAAGTGAAGATAAAACAAGAAGGATTCCAGATTTAAAGTTATTTGAGGATCTGAGTAAATCAAGAAACTAAGGGTTTATTATTTTGAGGTTTTGTCGGTTTCGGCT
This sequence comes from Tanacetum coccineum, assembly GCA_026074375.1. Classification (NCBI taxonomy): domain Eukaryota; kingdom Viridiplantae; phylum Streptophyta; class Magnoliopsida; order Asterales; family Asteraceae; genus Tanacetum; species Tanacetum coccineum. The sequence goes on from BQNB010065635.1 coordinate 20,762, forward strand.
AAGAAAAGGGAAACAAGGAGGAATCAGTATCTTTATATTTTTTTCATGAACTCGTTAATTGTAAGCATTTTAAAACTCTTCTCTATATTATTTTTCATGTGTTTATTTTTATACTTAATTTGCTGGTCGTAGAATTCACATGATCGTTTGCTAGAATGAATATCGGGTGAACTTGGGTGATTGAAAATGGCTTAGATGACGGAGATAGGTTAGATTAGACGTTGTGAGGTTGTGATGAAGTGAAAATAGCGTTTGGTAGGGTTTCAGAATGGACCATTAGTGCAGAAAATTACGCAGGTAAAAATGTATAAACTAAGTTTTGGTCTAAAATATGGTAGAGCTTGTTCTTGTGAACGTTTCGGTAGGTGAATCGTTCCGTAACTCCTAAAAACGAAGTATTTATGGCCGATTAAAATTTGAAAATGTAATATACAAAAACTCAGCTCTTATTATTTATTTATTTATTTTTAATCTGCGGAGAATTTTAAAGGGGCAAAAAGGTCATTTTCTAGTCTATTTTAGTCTTCGGTCGAAACATAAAAGTTGTTTGAAAAAAATCGTTTTACATGTACGGTGAAGAAAGCTAAGTCTAAGAATATTTAACGACAGGACAAAATCGAAGTCAATATATAGAAAATTCTTTATATAAAAAGTCAAAACTAATAAAAATTCAAAATATAGTTCTTAGGTGTCATAGCGTTCATTTGAGTTAGTAAAAGCGTAACGAATGTCATTTTATAACTAATATGATTTCTGGATGTTTTCATCCACTTCTAAATATGGTAAGTTTAAAAAAAAAACTTTATATAAACAACTATAACGTCTGAAATAAGGTTAAGCATTTAATTATTGGGGTGTCGGTGTTAACGGAAAAAGTAATATTTCTATTATACAATACTAATGTCTTCGAATATCCATACTTTCCAGAAATGAAAACTTTCTAAAAATAGAAAACCTTCTAAAAATGGCAACTTTCTAAACATAGAAACATTTCAAAAAAGTAGCGTAATTTAATTACGCACATGACTCTATCTCTAGGACGTCATAATAAGTAAACTTAGAACGCACGTGTGGATTCTATAGGTACTTCTTCTATATGTAAAAAAAAATATAAAAAAATACAGTCGATTCTTTAATCGTGTCCTTCTTCTTTCGTGAGTTGTTATCAGATGGGTGACAAGTTTAATTTTGTTGTTGTTTTATCACCGTGTTCCTTAGTTTCTGACTCATTAACACCTCATTCTTTTCCCTGTTACTTCAAGTGATTTTGGAAAATCATACCGCCCAAAAGGGAAACTTCTAAGTTCAGCAAATATTAAACGACTCTCTACGTTCATTTTGTCAATCGAATCACTCCTTGCATTCATTCCTTTAAGTGTTACTACATTTTGATACCTTTGATGCTTACTTCTATCGACTGTTGTTATGATAAATTATTCTCTCGTTTGCAACGATAAATTCTTTAAATGACTCTCTATAGCCTTTCGATTCGCGATCTGTTAGAACAAATGACTCTTTATGTTCATTCTCTTTGACTAATCCTATGTTTGTTCGGACATTCTTTATGCTTACGATGATCTATTGCTTATTAAACAACCCTGATGTTATCTTATAAACCATTTTACTGTTAGCTCATAAACTATCTTGCTTATTTCCTATAAACTAAATTATTGTCATCTTATATACTATTTCGTAATCATCTCAAGAATTGTTTTGTTACTTTACAAACTATTTGGCTAATGCCTTATAAACATTTTCGAAATCATCCTATGAACTATTTGCTACTATATCATAAACCATTTTACTATCGTCTTATAAACCATTTTTGTTGTCATCCTATGAGCTACTTTGCATTCACTTTATGAACTATTCCATTACATTATAAAACCATCTGATACCATTTTATACATAACCTGATCAACTATGTATAATTCCAGAAGGACCATACTATGCTGAGAGTAGTCGCCTAAAATTTTACCAAATTCAAAATTCTACTTATAATCCCAACGAATAAACATTTCATTCATTAACCCTTATTTACTCAATATTCGTTGCTATCTCTCTTAATCATTTTATTGAACCCTCTGAACACGTTTATCAAACTATTCAAACTTAATCTACCGCGAGAACTCAGTAGAATCCATATCACCTTTCATGTCTTGAACCCGAGGAGATGTTTATCTCATTAAACCTTGTCTCCTCACTAGATGCATTTCGACTAATCAACAGGCTACACTTTATCACGGATCCTGTAAAGATCATAGATCATAAGGTTAACAACTAAAGCAGAGTCATATCTCTATAGTCAAAATTCATTGGAACTCTCGGCAAGGAGCTGAGTATACCTGGGAACATGAGAACCAATTTCAAAGGAAGTATCCGCATCTCTTCTTTAAACCTGTACCTTCGTCTAGTGTTGCGACTTTAGCCTTAAGGACAAGGCTCTTCTAACGGGAGGAGACTATAACATTTCATATTTTTAGGTCATTTACGACGTCATATATTTCGCTGTTTATTTCTATTCTCGTACGCGGTTACTTTTAATTCTTATCATATAGTTAAATCGCGTAAACTAAAAATGATCATTCAACGCAAACAGGCACCAAATAAGTTAAAGTTTTCATCAAGCAAGCAATATATTATTTTTACGAAGGTAATAATCAACTTTTTATATTTTATTTTTATTGGTTACGTAAAACGTTTATGTTTCGCAATTAAATACATTTAGGCATATCCGGAACCACCAAAACATTTCTACTCTTCAACAAATACCCATTTTTATACTTTTATAAGAACGGACCCATGTTTGTTAACTTGGCCGAATTTATACAAAAGAAATACACCAAGACATATAAATTTCAAGTATACATAATTATGTAATAACCTACCACTTGTAACTTATAAATCATACTAGATATTTTGTATAAGACCAAAAAAACCATCTAGAAACTCCTCCCCCCCTCCTATTTCGGCTGAATTATGATACCAAGGGGACAAAGAGCTCACAAAAATTTCAACTTGATCTTGTACTTCATCACTTCATTAAACCTTATGTTCTATGTCTAAGTCTTGACCAAAGACTTCCCTAATTCCCTCCCATGGTCCCTTTGAACTTTGACCACTTCTAATAGAAGCCTTTGACTAGTCTTAGGGTATATAATGCCTTAGCTAGAAGATAAACACACACACACCTTCATTTTCTTTAGTGAAAACAACATAATCCTCTCCTTTTTGCTCTCATATGCCACGACTCAACCCAAAACCCTTAAACAACCCATACAAAATTTATTCACAACATTTACAAACATTCCAACATTATTTCTAAGATAACCTAAGGTGTTTAGAAGGTTTGGTTTAGATTTTACAAGTGTTAAAGCAAGAAGGTTCAAGATTAGGATTTCACTTGGATTTAGGGTTTTCAAGTGTTGTAAGCTTGGGTTAAATATCTAAACAAGTGTTTAGATTATATTGTTCGTCATCCTACTTCATATTTAGGTTACCTAAAAACCTTAATCTCTTTATTTTCATGATTTTATGAATATATAATGTTTGTATAGTTAATCACCATCTAAGGAACTTATCTACATAAAAAATGGATTTTTACTTATAATCATGGTATAACAATATAGCTTTTACTAATGTCAATTGGATGTTTGATATCATGTTTATAATGGAAGTATAAGTATTGTACAAGTATGGTTTATGTATAAAAAGGGTGTATAAACAAGTTACCTAAAAAGTATACTTATGAAAGTTAATGAACAAATGAGTATGTAAACTTATGGATCATGTGATTCTTTGATAATATTTGGACAAATCATGGACCAAGGATCCTAAGGATGTAATACATGTGATATAAGTTGTTGTAATGGACTTGTAACAAAGTGGTTAAACTAAAAAGTTATAAAACTAGTTTTAAACACATTTTTACAAAAACTTAAAAAGTTTCTGTTTAATTCGAAAATAAAGGTATTTATTTTATATTTTTATAAAATACTACATGTCATGAGGATTCCAACCATATAAGAAACTTAAAAATCCGCTTTATAACGAAGGATGATACGAGTAGTTTATAGTATACAAGTTATACGAAAATAAACGCGTTTATAAAAGAAATTTTATAAAAACAAGTTACAAACTACTTATGATATATAAGTTTTGTTATTTTTCTCAGATAGTACATATTTTTAGGATATAATTTTTGGATCAATAACGAAGGAGTTATGAATTTCACAAGTTTTCGATAATAAATACTTTTATAAAAATATTTTTATAAAAGTTACTGTTCATATCAGAGATATTTATTTTGAAAACATCGTTAATTAGATAGAACTTTTATTTACGAATACGTACTCGAAAGAATCACTAAAATCGTGAGCTAAATAGAATAAGATACGACATTTACGAGTTTATGACGATTAAGTTTATAAAACCCCTTGAACAGTAAAAAGTATTGTTCACCAGAGGGCACAAAATACAAAAATGTAATACTTTGATCTATCTTTCTAATACGAGAACATGGACATAAAGAACATTCAAAACGGGCTAAAAACAAGAAAATTGCGTCGTTTTTTCTAAAAGTATATTTATAAACGTTTTAACTTTATAAATATGATTTCACAAATGCAATTAGATGGTGATGTAGCTATATAAAATTATATATGGTATTAGTTAATCAAGGTGCTTAGTACTTATACGACCTATACTTAATTAGGTTGCTGACAATGAGAAAACTCTCAACCCTATATATATATTAAAAATAATAAATATATAAATATATAATAAGAATCAAAAATCTCAATTGTCGTTATCCCCAATGAGGAATGCAATTGAAAGTTGAGAGTCGTTTTGATAATCGATGCTTAAATGGAACAAGATTTTGATTGGTTTTCTAAAACTACGGGAAAATTAAGGCAATTTATACTAAAAACAATTAAGGCAAAACTATTTTAAACTTAAAAACGCAAAACAATGATTCTAAAAACGCGACCTAAAATCTCTAAATTATCAAAAATAAGTCCTAGAATAATCTTTTTGACTTTTGTAAGTCCTAATTAACTAAAAGATAAGAACTAAGAAAACTAGACCAAAAACGAAAGTGATTTAAGCTTAAAAACACAAAAAAGGTGAACGGGATTCAATCCCGTTCTTTAAAAAAATTAAATTTTGCAATTTTAACCCTACGAAAGCAAATCTAATTTTCCTAAGTTCTATCTGATAAAAGAAAATTTTCTAAAAAAGAATTATATTTTTTTGACTTTTTTATAATTTATTATGAATTAAAAACGATTTTAATGAAATTAAATGTTTAAAAATATTAAACTAATTATAAATATTCTGAAAAAATTAGCAAAAGTAGCTTGAACAATACTCGATCTAATAAAAATAAGCTAGGTGAAACAGCTTATCTAAATAAGCTGTGAAAAAGCTAAAACGTGCTTATAACTAAATGGGCCAAAAAGGTGATAAAGGAATAATAAGTGCAAACTAAAAAAGAAAAGACCCAAGGGCAGAGTTGGTTGTGTGGTATGATGTTAAAGCATTGGGTAGAGGTTGGTTGAGGTCAGGGGTTCGAGCCTTGCTCACCCCTGACTTCCCAACTTCCCTAATGTTTTTATTTTGCACATATTTTTTTATAAAAAGCTTAAGGACTTAAAAATAAGCATTTTTTGTAAAAACACTTTTTATAAAAACACTTTTTATAAAAACCACCAATAAACACAAAAATAAGCTGAAAAGTTGACAGAGTAAGCCTTTTTTACACTAAGTCTAAATGCTAAATGTTTTACTTTTTTTTAAACTAAATAAGCAAATGTAACTACAAAATAAGCTAAAGCAGATACTTAACTAGACCTATTAAGCATGTTTGAACAAAAATAAGCAACCAAGATAAGCTAAAAGGACAGATTTACTAAAAAGGCTATAAAACTTAGATTTTAAACTAAAATGCAAATAAGCTCAAATAAGCTCTAAGCTAAGATAATTAAGCTAAAATGAACTAAATCTAACCTAATAAGCAAAACTAAGCACAATGTAAGCAAATTCAATAAGCAAATAAGCTCAATAAGCAAATAAGCTAATGGGCCAAAACCAGTTAACCAAACAGCCAAAAGGCTATTTTCTAGCTAGTAAACAAATCCTTATGGCTTAGTGGCTTATACCACTAAAAAGCTTGGCCAAAAAGCTACTTAAATCAACAATCAAAAAGCAGTTTGAAATTCAAATAAGCACTTAAAAAGCTTAATAAAAAAGCTATTTCATACATATTCAACACTTAGAAATTTTTTTGCAATCTTCACAAAACACCACTTTTGAGCTTAAAAATAAGCTAACAATCAGAACCTTATGAACTTATAACCCATAAACAGATTAACTTTGGACCCCAAACAACACATATCAACAATCAAAAGAGAATTTGAAATTCACAATAAGCCATAGAAAGCAAATGAAAAAGCAATTTCTCAAATTTTCAACACTTAAGTTAATTTTGACAGAATTGGCAAAACATAAAACAACAATGCAGGCCTTAAAAGCTTGGTTCCTAACATACTTTAACTCTCTAATGAACACAATAACAATCTTAAAATACCACTTTTTTAAAATTTAATCTATAAGCTGTTATGAACAACTTGAAACCAACAGATTCAAACAAGATGTATATTAAGCTATGATTTTGAGATTAAAAACTTAAAAACTCACATAAATTGATTTTTATTACTAATATTATCTAATCAAAGTTGACTCAAAAGCATAAATTTATTTTTGTTCCATTTTGACCCATTTTAAAGCTTGGCCCAAACACTCCTTAAAAAACTGTTTTGGCATTTTAAAGAGATTAATGCTGATTTAAAGCACAAATTCAAAAGACCAGATATTAAATAAGTTAAACAAACAATATTAAGCAAATTTCAATAACCAATAAGCACTCAAATAAGCTGAAACAAATTATGCAATACTAAGCTAATTTAAAATAGATTTTTAAGAAAACTTTAAACAAATGATATCTAAACTATAAGCAGGCATAAATAAGCAATCAACAACACAAATAAGCATAAATAAACAGATAATAGCAAACAATAAGCAGGAATAAGAACTAATAAGTAATGGTACAGTAAAAGCTTAAAAATGAAAGAAAAATGAACTTACAAAGGCCCTTGCTTAAAACAGGGCAATCAAGCTTATAAATAAACTAATCTACAAGCTTTAGCTTGTCAAAAGACACGCTAGTGACAGCAATAAGCCCTTCCCTTTTTGGCTTATCTTCCATTTGAGATTTTTGAGTGATTTTTGGTAAAAATAAGCTTAAACTTTACAATCTATGAAAGAGTTTATAAGACTTAAGTAAACAGTTTAAGAATGTTATAAAGTAAGCTTTTATGAGCTTATAAAACAATTTTAAAACATCGAACACTTTAACTTAAAAACGGGATAAAACATAAAAACTTCAATATTTCATTAAACTTAAAATTAGTACAAGGCTTTTAAGAAAACAATACAATAAGCTAAAAAGACTTAAAATATAAGCTGAAAGTTAAGGGCTTACAATGAGACCTATTTATAATAAGCCAATGAAGGTTCTAGACGTGTGCTTTCTTTGTGATAGCTCCTGAGGATGTGCTTGTTGTGTGAGTGAGCTCAAAAAGCAATCTTGGCCATCCAAAATGAGTAGAGCCCAAGTCATATGATCATCACCATTGATTTCTTGTCTTTATTCTTTGCCGAATGAGCTTGCAAAGGATTGCCAAGGTGGATTTTATTGGTTTGTGTGGTGGGATAAGGTGTGTATAGGTGTGGGTCGACAAAGGGGAGAAGAAAGGGGAACAATGTTTTGTCTGGTGTGAGGAAAGGACATACACTCTGTGTGGGAGATAAACAATGTTTGCGCCCTCTTTTGATGTTTTAGAAAAGGGCAAGTTTGGTCCCTCAAGGTGTATAGAGATATCACAACCACAGTCCTTGTACTTTGCAAATTTGGTCCTTGAGGTTTGTAAATGGTTTGCACTGTTAGTCCTTCTAAGGACTAACAGAGTTAAATTTAAAAGGGGGTGGGGATAACGGGTGTTATAAGGGGTTATGGGTTTGGTTTTAGGCTTGTGTTGGGCCAACAATTATAAAAGAGGACTTGGGCCTTTATAAGTCTTTAAGTCTTCATGTAATATATAAATGGGCTGACCCGGCCCATTATTGGCAGTTTAGGATTTCGGGTTTGGTTTTCGATGCTCTTTCCAAATCCACTTCCCGGGGTTGACTTTGACTTGATTTGACTTTTTGTTAACTTCTGGCTTTGACTGACTTTCCTTTCACGCTCTTTCCGTTCTCGTGCTCGGTTTTGTCGTTTTGGCTTTGATTTTGTCCTTTTCTTAGATATCCATTACCTGCACACTATAAATGCAAAACATACAAATACAATGTATTTTTGGTACATTTTTGGTCATTTAAGTCCGGTTTTAATGGAAAAAGGTATGTGTATTTAAACACACACCAAAATCCCCCATACTAAGATATTGTCGTGTCCTTACACAATGCTATAAGTAAACACTTAAGAATCAATAGCTTTGAAAAGCCTGTTTTTACCATTTTTAAATGTATACACTTATTCCTACACATATTTTTGTATTTTTCCTTTTTCTCATTTTTTAAGTAACTAACTAACATGTTTGACTTTCGTTATTTTATAACTTTTAAGGATCATAGAACAAGACGCATTTCAATCCTAAAATGCCCTAAAAAGGATAAATTCATCGTTCCTGACTTTTCACTTATTCTAAACCAAACTTAAAACGAAATCACCGTTAAATATCAGTTAAGATGCTAACACTACTCATATTCGCAACTTGTGATCTTTTCACTCCCGACAATTATTATATATTAGGTGAATGTGCCATTTTGAATTTCAACCATGGATCAACGTTTTGCAAAATTCTATGCTTCACGTTCCACCCGAGAATAATGAGTTTAAAGGCGAGATCATCCCATGTAGCGACTTTCGTCTCGGCACATCCCAACCTTGCGGCTAAGTGACCAGGCTTTTGACACCCCATAGAGACTAGTATCGGGACTCACGGACCTTTGGTTTCAAAAACTCTTAGGTTTCCCGTATATACATAGCTTATTTAAAAACTTAAAATGAAATAGTCAAAGTTCAAAAGCATATTTAAATTTAACAAAAAGAGATCTAAAAGATTTTCCTTACATTTATTAATTCACACTTAACATTAAACATAACCGTGATGCAATTGTAACCCTCGACCTTTTAGAAGGCTGCAACATCGTTTGTGAGCCGGCAAGATGCAGCAAACTTTTATCAGTCTCGAATTATTATTCTTACTATGAGATTTCTTTAGAAGGCTGTAACATCGGTTTTGTGATACCGGCAAATGCAGCAAACTTTTATCACCCCCCGCCCCCCCCCCCCCCCCCCCCCCCCGCACAAATTTATAATTATACTCATCATTCTTTTTTCATCATTTTTTTTTTCATTCCACACTTTATTCAACATATAGAGAAAGGACTTCTTTTTGAAATTTAAGTATAAATTTTGAACACGACTAAAAATTTTGCTATCGATACATCTCAAAAATTGTTGATTTAAGTTTAATTTCCAAAAATAGCACGTATTATTAGTCCGGTTAGGAGCTTATGGGAGAAAAAGCCACAAATTACATACATGAGCTCTTAAGATTTCCAAATAATCCTTGTTTAGCATCCAACTCATAATTAACTCTATCATTTTTTGTTCTTCGCGAAGATCCGCGAATGCTTAGTCTAAAAGTTAAGGAACAAGCTAGAGCTCAACACGCTCGATCGAGTCAAAATTTATTCTTATTCTACGCAGCAGGAAAGTCAAAATTGTGACAAAACACTTATTTTGTTTTTAAAATTTTTTCATTTTTTAAAAATTTTGGTGGTAAAAACAGGATTACGTGAAAACAACGACTACAGGCACAATCAAATCGATAGATCCCCCCATACTAGAACTAAACATTGTCCTCAATGTTTTTAGAAGGGTCTCTACGTCACTCTAAGCCGTTTATTAAGTATGCTTAAAGATAAACGTTAGTCGATTAGATTAGGATATTGGATTTCCTAAATGAAGCTGAGGATTTGAAGCTCTTGTGATCGAAGGACAAAACCGTGAGCACAAGAGGCTTCAAAAATCCGAGACAATCTTGGACAATCACAAAAAACATAAGCAAATAAGAATGGAAGAGGAACACCTCCTCACAACAAAAAACACTTATTCATTACTACAATACTACTAAATAATAATTAGGATAAGCATGGGTTGCCTCCCACGAAGTGCTTGTTTAGGGTCGCTAAGCTTGACCCAATCCCCGAATTCATTGGTCCTTGAGGAATGTTTGGAGATCCGAGACAACCATTTGTGGTACGTCCCTTCCAAAGTAGTGTTTAAGTCGATGACCGTTCACCTTGAAGTTTGGTCCAGAGTTTTGAGATAACTCGACGGTGCCATAAGGGTACACATGGGCAATGGTGAATGGTCCGGACCAATGGGTCTTAAGCTTGCCCGAGAAAATCTTCAATCTAGAGTTAAAGAGGAGGACTTGATCACCGACGTTGAAAACGCGGTTTTTGATCTTAGAGTCATGGATCCTCTTTGTATTCTCTTTATAGATCAAAGAGTTCTCATAGGCTTGATCACAAAGTTCATTTAATTCATTGAGTTGAACTTTTTGGTGATCACCCACGGTTGAAAGGTTAAAGTTTGCATGCTTCAAGGTCCAATAGGCTTTGTGCTCGAGCTCGATCGGTAGATGACATGCCTTTCGGTACACGAGCTTGTATGGGGTACACCCGATGGGTGTTTTGTAAGCGGTACGGAAGGCCTATAGCGCGTCATCAAATTTATCCGACCAAAAGGCACGGTTTTCACCTATGGTCCTTTCAAGAATTTGTTTCAAGCCACGATTGGATACCTCAACTTGCACACTTGTTTGTGGGTGATACGCGGTGGAGAGATGGTGAGTAACTCCGTATTTAAGCATGACCTTTGCAAACTGGTCATTGAAAAAATAGGTTCCGCGATCATTTATGATAGCACGAGGTGTACCGAATCGGGCGAAGAGAGATTTAAGAAATTTGCAAACAACTCGGGCATCGTTGGTGGGGAGCGCTTTTGCTTCAACCCATTTTGACAACTAGTCAACCTCCACGAGTATGTACTTGTTCCTTCGTGAAGACGAGAATGGCCCCATGAAATCGATGCCCCACACGTCAAAGATTTTGCAAACTTTTTTCCTTGATGTTGATAAGTGTCACATCGGGTGACCAAGTCATGGGCATCTCGGTAGATTGTGGGCCAATAAAATCCTGAGTCAAAAACTTTTTTGGCGGTGTAGTTAGCACCGTAATGTCCCCCGATGGGTCTACTATGGCAAGCTATGAGGATGTCAATAGCTTCTTGGCCCGCAACACACCGCCGGATCACTTGATCCGCACATATTTTGAACAAATAGGGGTCGTCAAAAAAGTAGTGTTTAACATCCTTGAAAAACTTGTTCTATTGTTGGGACGACATCCCTTTAACAATGAAATTCCCCACGTGGTAATTTGCAAAATCGGCAAACCACAGGGTACTTAAGTCACCACAAAAAGTCACCAAATTAAGTGTCTCGAGAGGAAACGTTTCATTTATCTCCTTTGGGTCAAGCACATTTTCATAAGGATTTTCCAATCGGGAAAGATG
>BQNB010065636.1:2359-34865 GCA_026074375.1 Tanacetum coccineum
GGTTCTAAAATAATAGAAGTTTTAGTGAATCATTAATAAATATAGGAAATTATATAAATTTCGTCATGACCTTTCCGTTTATATAACTTTTCCCATATTTATGAAGTCTAATGTTTTTCCACTTAATAACCGAAATCAATATTCCAACATCCGCGTGTTTTAAATATCTATATATATATTTATATATAAACTAAAACAAAGTAATAACTATCACATTTATTTAACCATTAACCACCACTTAGTTCGGTTTTTATAATATAAACTTTTTATGTTATATTTATTAGCCGATTTGTATTATCCCAAACACACCCTTATTAGTAAACTGTTAAACCAAACACTCCCTTATTCGATTTCTGCTGTCCCAAACGCACCCTTACGGCTTTGCTGTTAAACCAAACACGCCCTTCGTTCATCTTTGTTAAGCCAAACGCACCCTTGTTAACAACCAAACGCACCCATATGGCATTTCTGTCCAAACCAAACGCACCCTTATGGCGGAACAGTTAACCCAAACACACCCTTTCAGTGTTTCTGCACAGCCAAACGCCCCCTTTTGGTGAAACTGCCAACCCAAACACCCCTTATTGCTGTTAACAGCCCAACCAAACGCACCCTTTGCGTTTTCCGATAAACCAAACGCACCCCTTGGTGCTTTACAGCCAACCAAACGCACCCTAAACCTGTTTCTAATAAACCAAACGCACCCGTGGCTGTTTTTATTACAACCATACGCGCCCTATCTCGCGAAACAATAAACCGAACGCACCCTTTTGGTGCGGTGAACAGTAAACCGACGCACCCTTGGTGGTGGTCGGTTAAACCACCGAAACAAACACTCTTTACGTTTTCTTGTTAACCATATAAATGAACACGCCCATTCGGGGTGTTACCACCGCCGAACGCACCCCTTTTTTTGTGGTATAAGACCACACGCACCCTTGGAGGGTGGCAAACCGAACACACCCTTGGTGCCATAAACAAACCGAACGCACCCTCGTGAGATGGTATGGTAGTGACGATGACGGCGGTGACAATGATGATGATGGAGGCGTGGAGGTGGGGCTGTCGTGGGGTAGCAGTCGAGAGGGAGGGGGTGGCGGCTGTGGTGGGTGGTGGTGATGGAGGGGCGTGGCGGCGAGTGATAGTGGGGATCGGGTAGATCGGGTGATGGGGAGTATTTTTGGACTCGGCCGGAAAACTCGCCGGCGGCGGTGGTGGCCGGAGGTTGGCCGGATCCGGCGGCCGGAAAAATGAGGGAGAGAGATGGAGGAGATGTATGTATGTGTTATATATCAAAAAAACCGAACTAATGACTTTTCATATAATATTTTTATATATATTTATAATTTATATATATATATATATATATATTTATAGTTATAAATATAAGTGTAAGTCTATTATACTTTAGGGTTAAATTTGTAAATATTACTAGAGGGACATAAAGTGAAACTTTTGCAATATAATGGTTCGGGTCTCGTTTGAGCGACTTAACAGATGATTCGAGTCACGAAAATTTGCGCCATTGTTTTCTAAATAATTTTTCCTAAAAGAGTTTCACTCGACTAAATTTTCATAAACCGTCTTATAAATATTTATTTAAATCGTTTATTATTTATTTGTATATTTCCGATTAAACTTTTGTCCGTTAAAATGATATTTTTCTTCGAAGATATTTTGATTTGGCTTCAACAAACGTCACTGAATATATGATGGACTAATTTATTAAAATATTTTATTTAATAAAAATGTGTTAATTAAATTAATTTAATTATTTTCTTGTTTCTTTATCTTGCGAGGCATTTCTCAGTCGCCTTCTCAATGTTTTCGCGGTCTCGGTCAAAACTATAAAAAGTCTGTCAGGCGATTCGTTTTACATCAAATTGCTTTAGAGTCAGAATAATGAAAACGTGATTTAGCTGCTCGTTTTTGATAAATCAACTTAGGAATAACATATATCTCCTTTAAATATGTTCCGAAAAATTACCGGTTACGCGGTAATCGCTTTTATGTGACAATAAAAGACCAAAAGTCAAAAAGTCAAGTCAGACCCAAAAACTCAAAGGATAAAATAGTCATTTAAAATTCCAAAAATTACCGGATGTTACATCATATGTTTTTCAAAAAGCTTCTGAACTTCATCAAAGCTTTTATCATTTAACTGTGCATGTGAGTAGCCTGCCATGTTCTTTAGATACTGTATCATTTGATTTCTTCTTTGAGTTTGAGTGGGAGGTTTATTCCTTATAGCTTCTGCTCTTTGTGTTGCAAAGAACTTCTTTCTTTCTCTAATAAGTTCTGCCAGCCTTCTTGATTTTTCTTCAATGGACATGGCTTCTCTTTCATTTTTCTATAAATTTGCAGCTAACTCATAATCTGCCTCCATCATGGCTTGCTCATTGTCCCATTCTTCATAAATAGCTACTCTGCTAGCTTCTTCTTGTACAGCTCTCTCTTTTTGAATTATTTCCAACTCTGCTTGCTCTTCAGCTTCAATCTCTCTTGCAAGCTCTTCATCAAGTTCTGTTTGATCTTTCTTCTTTAAAGGCTTTTCAGGCTCAATTATTATTGCCTTGCCTTTGTCTTTGGACTTCTGAGAAGGAACTGTTGTTGTTATAGTGGATTCAACAGGTTCTCTGAAAGCAATTCCCTTAGCTCTTTGTTGTGGTGGTGTAGTTATTGCAGGTGTAGCAACAACTGTTGTAGTAGCAGTACTAACCATTGTAGTGGTAGTACTAACATTTTCACTTGATTCTTAAACCACATCTTTTTCCTTAGGTTTTGCACTCTTCATTGCAGCAAGTGCTTGAGCTAGTGTAATTTCTTGAGCTAAATCAATTTCATCTGTACTAATTGAAATTGACTTTGTAGTTGTAGCAGCATTAATCACAGGCTCTTCAGTCTCTACAACTATCTTATCACCATCAAAAACACCAGTATCAAACATCAGATTATCATCATTCACATCATTCCTCCTCTGAGTCTTAACTAGAGTAACTTCAGCATCTATGTTAATAGCTTCAATTCTACTCCTCCCTTGTTTGGATGCATCCTCCTGAGCACCTAAACTTTCATCATCTGAGGATTTTACTCTTCTTGTGACACAACCTTGTACAATCTCTTGAAGTTGTGAGTTCTGAACCCTACTTTCTTCTCTAACTTTTAACTCTCAGTTCAAATTTGTGATCTCCTCAGCTTGAGCAGTCTTAGTATGTTCCAGGTCAAAGACTCTCTCAGACAATTTGGTACACATATCTATCAATTCAGTGAGTTTCATTCTATCCTCACCACTGAGCAGTGGATCATTGGAATGAGTAGGTACATGTTCTTCATTTGGTACATCAGCAGAGAATCACTGGGGTGAGGAACTTCAGTATTCTTTTTCTGCTTCCTCCTAGACTGTTTCTTCTGGGGTTTAGATGTAGATGGTTGAGTAGTAATGGGTATCTGTTGAGAATCAATAGGAATGTCTATATCTTCACCCTCTTCTTGATTAACTTAAACCATCATTGTTGCAAATAGGGGTGTTACTCTCTTAGAAAAATCTTTTCCTTCTTTCTTCATGTTGGCAAAGATGTTCTTTGTGTGTGAGGGGTTAACATAAATCTTCTTGTGATGTGACATATCACCAAGCTGTTGATTAATAAACACTTGTACAAATCGTAGATACATCAGAAATTTAACCCCTCCCTCTAAGTGCTTTACCATAGCATCAAAAATATACTTGGACAGGTTAAATTTTTGGTTTGTGGCCAAGCATATGATTGCAGAGGCCATAGTGCTACTAAATTCGTTCCAGGAAGTTGACTTAGCACTAAGGCATTTCAATATGGTATGAATTAAGAGCTTCCATTGTGGAGAAAAGAAGGCTTTATAAAATGTATGCTTTTGAGAAGGTTTTTCATACCCCATTCTTGCCAGTTCTTCAAAAATTGTAGCAGTTGGCAAATAATCAGTACCATCTGCATCTTCTAAGTGAAGATCACTTCTAATACTTGACTCCGTGATAATCACTTTCTTCTTATCAACTAGGGCTTGTATCTGACGTTCTCCATTAACCGTCTTTACCTTTGCTGTTGCCCAGAACTGTTCAATGCAAGGTGTGTAGATAGTAGGATTGATAGTTAAAGCATAATGAAATTGGTTAGCATTCAAAAAATCAATAATTTCATGAAACCTATCACTTTTAGCAGGTTTTTCCAAGAATGCGACCATGTTGTGAGTGTTAGAAAAAGTTAGGGTTGACATTGTTTTGTGTTTTGATGATTAAAGATGAAATTGAGTTAGGGTTTACGTTTAGATAGCGTTTGAATGATTGAAATCGAATAAAGAATCAAATGAAACCCTAAATCAAAGTATTTATAAAATCACCCTTAGTAGCATTAACTTGAACTGGCAGCACTAAATTATGCCTAGCAGCATTAACCTAAACTGACATCACAATGTTATGCCTAATAGTAGTAAGTAACCTGGCAACAGTAACTCAACAACATCAACGTAAGCTTAGCAGCATTAATGTATACTAGCAGTAGAGACTTTATGCTTAGCAGCATTAATGTATACCACAGTAGAAACTTTATGCTTAACAGCATTAATGTATACCAGCAGTAGAAACTTTATGCTTAGCAGCATTAATGTATACCAGTATTAACCTAAGGCTAACAACATTAAGTTTGAGTTACCAGCATTAACTTCAATTTCTTTCCAAAAAGGACTTCTATCATCAATTAGTTTTTCTCATAAGCTCTCTTTATGTTTTTCAACTCACAACATCTCTCTTTTCTTTTTGCTCACCAAATCTGACAATTTTGTACAAAGTTCCATCAATTCCAATAGTTTTATATTGTCCTCCCCACTTCCAAGTGTGTAACCTCTTGAGAGAGGTGGATCATTAGACTGTTTAGATGCAGCCTCAATCTTAGTTTGAGCATCTGCACCTCCCAATATGGTAACATGGCACCTGGGACCACTACCTGAACCAATTCCCTAAGGACTTGGCTCATTAAGTGTTGCCATGGATTGGGTCTTATTGATGTTACCACTGTCCTGCTCTACATCTAAGCTAGAAGTAGTAGTGGCGGCCTTTTCCATTCTGTCTTCCCACTCCTTATAGACAGTCTCATCTGCAACAAGGTTAATAGGTCCACTATACTGAGATATCTCAGTGGTCCTTATAGCTTTCCTAGGTTTGTGGGTCTTTTTTGTGTTGATATGATGATAAGACAATGATTGGTTTCTTTATGATAGAGTTGAGTAAATATGGATGTGGGTTGGGGATCAGTAGGTTGTCTTGACCCTTCATCCATATCTACTTGATGTTTCAATCACTTTTATTCATTCTCAATTGACCTCCCCTCAAATAATGCTTCAGAGGTTAAGAATTTGCTTAGCAGTTGTAACTCTAATGATATCCCAGCAGTACTAACTTTGGCTCAGCGGCAGTACTAATTTTTTGTCTAGCAGTATTAACCTTACAACTACCAGTTTTAACTTCAAACCTCATCAATCATAACTCTAACAAATTTTAGCTTCAAAGATTTAGTAATCCAATGCTAGCAATCAAAAAGTTAAATCTACTAACATTAAATGCCTTTGTGAGAAGATCTACAACATTGTGGTCTGTGTGAATCTTGATCACTTGAATCAACTTCTTCTCATAACAATCTCTGATGAAATGATGCCTAATTTCTATGTGCTTAGTTTTAGATTGAAACACTGGATTCCTCAAAATACAAATGGTACTCTCATTATCAATGTAAATCTTGGTATTCATGAAGTTGAACCCATAATCAAGCATTTGATTTTGAATCCATAACACCTGTCCACAGCAATTAGCAGCAGCAACATACTCTGCCTCAGTAGTAGAGTTGGCAACTATAGTCTGCTTCTTGCATTGCCGTGAAATTAATCTCTTTCCAAGAAATTGACAACATCTTGTTATGGATTTCCTGTCAAGACTGGCACCAGCATAATCACTATCTGAAAAAGCCTCAAAGTCAAATGGTGAATCTTTAGGATACCAAAGGCCCAATTTAGGTTGACCTTTCAAGTATCTAAAGATTCTCTTCACAGCATGATTATATGAAGTCTTTGGTGTAACTTGGAACCTTGCACAAGCACAAACAGCAAACATTATGTCAGGCCTAGAAGCTGTTAAGCCTCTTCTTGGCTATAACCTATGTGCCACAGTTTCGTTGTTTCAGACTACAATTACTCTCTCTTCTTTCTTATTTCTAAAGACCCATATGGTCAAATTTGCCCTCTGCCATAGGTAAATCCACAGAGTCCAAACCTTTTGAAGTTTAAATTACAGAAGCTCCTCTTGCATTGCTTCTACCCAGCTTGGATCTGCCAAAGCTTGAATCACTTTCTTGGGTTCTTTTTGAGAGAGAAAACAGGCAAATAAGCAGTTTTGATAATCTTTGTGATTTGTTCTCCTCTGCATATTAATGTAACTAACCATAGCATGTTCATCAGAAATCTTGGTCATTCTCTTTGTTTGAATAGCTGAATTTAAGTCTCCAATGATTTGGTCTTTAGGATGATCCTTGTCAATTCTGGTTGTGGGAATAAGACTGACATTCATGGTTGTTTCCAAGTTGTTGAGGTCAGCTTCTGCACCCACATCTTCATCATCATAAGCATTACCAAAAATTCTAGTATCATCAATTGAAAACACATTTGGAACATGTGGAAGAGCAAATGCATTTTTAAAAGGAGAAAATCGTTCAAATAGATGATCCTCAAATGCATTAGAAGCTTCAGCAGCATTAACTGGTGATGATGGATCATCATTAGTAAAAGATGGTCCAGCAGCACTAACAGGTGTACCAACAGTATTAAAACTATTAGTACTGTTAGTCTGCTTTTCCTGTTGAAGTAGCCTTTCAAACTCACTTCTTGTGTCTTGTTCATCCTCCTTACCTTTATCAGAAGCTCCACTTTCATTCACTTCTGTAGGCTTCATACCAACATCTTCTTCACTATCCTTAGGACCTTGAGAGATTAATGGATCAGTTGTGCAGAAAGGTATCAGGATGTACTCTTGTTCAGGTTCTATCTTCTTTTCAGCTTGACCTGCAACAATATTATCTCTAGTTCCTACAATACCATTAGTTTGATTTTCTGCAACAACTAGATTTTGTCAAAGAATCAACATCAAAAAGACAGTCTGGTCCATTTCTTGTCACATTAGGTGTATTTTTAAGAAATCTAATGTTTAAGGTCTCTTCAACTATCATGGTCCTCTTGTTAAATACTCTCATGGCTTTGCTAACCACAGAGTACCCAATAAAAAATCTCATCAGCTTTTCAATCAAACTTGCCTAGATGATCCCTGGTATTTAAGATGGTAACAAGACACCCAAAAGGTTTCATGAAGTCTATCAATGGAGTTCTTCCACGAATAAGTTCATAAGGTGTCTTTGTATGAGGCTTAATAACTGAGACTCTATTTAGCACATAGCAAGCAGTATTAACTGCTTCAGCCCAAAAGGTGGTTGGTAAATTAGAGTCAACTAACATAGTTTTTGCAGCCTCTATTAGTGTTCTATTCTTCCTCTTAGCAACACCATTCTGCTGAGGAGTCCTAGCAATACAAAATTCCCTCTTAATCCCATTCATTTTACAGAACTGATTCATTACACTATTTTTAAACTCAGGTTCCATTGTCACTTCTGATAACTTTTACTTTGTGGTCTAGTTGATTTTCTATTTTTGTTATGAAGGTCTTTAATATCCCACTAGTTTCATCCTTAGTGGCCAAAAAGAATACCTAAGAAAATCTACTAAAGTCATTAGTGACAACTAGGCAATAAAACTTTTTCATTAAACTCTTAACATTGGTAGGACCAAATACGTCCATATGAAGCATATGTAAGGGTTTGCTGATTGAGTTTACAAGTTTGGCCTTATAGGAGGCTTTGTGTTGCTTTCCTTTATGACAAGCAACACACAAATGGTCATTTTCAAAAAATCTTGATGGCAAACCTCTAACAAGGTTTCCCCTCACAAGTTTATTCATGTTTTTAAAGTTTATGTGACCAAGCCTCCTGTGCCATAAATTGGATTCATCAATTGTGGCCTTAGCAAAGAGGCAAGTTAAACCTTTAGTGAGAACAACACTATTTAGATCAACACTGTAATGTTATCCTTTCTTGGAACTCTTAGCAAGACTTGACTTTCATTACTTAAGCTCCTTACAAAAATACACATTATCAAAATCCAATGTTCCTGTTTTGATTTTACCTTTTACAGAAATTCTACCTTTGCCATCTCCAAAGGAAACAAAACCACCATCATAATCTTCATATTCAGTAAGATAGCATTTGTTTCCAGTCATGTGCCTAGATCAACCACTGTCAATAACCTCTTTTTCCTTGTACTCCTGCTGTGGGATGCCCAAACACATAAAAATAAGAGGAATTAGACTCTTTTGGGGATCCAACATTAAGACTTTATCTGCCTCGTGCATCAATGTAATAATATTTCTTGAAAGTATTTGATGCACTACTATTTTTGGCTTTCCAAACCCAGTATGCTGAGGCTTTAACAAGATTAACCCCTTTTCCTTTTTTTCACTTACTACTGCTCTATCCCTAGCAGTAGTATCTTTTACCCTGACAGTATTAACCTTTTTATTAAAAATACTATTTTTGTTTGCTGAATACTTGTTAAATGGCTTTGTGACTTGTGAATATCCTTTTTGTAAGCATTTGATATTAGTCTAGAATGATTCACAGTTGTTTTTGAGCTAGCAGTATTAACTGGTCTAGCATCAGTATTAACACTTGCACCAGCAGATTTTGCCAAACCTGGTTAGTACTGCTTGTGGAACAAATTTTCTATTAGGGTGAGGGTGAGTCATTTTATTAGCAAAGTTCTTATAGATTTCCACCCTACATTAGTTGTTCCCAGTTTTGGCGGCTTATAACCTTTTTATCACACACATAATGAAGATGCTCAAAACTACCACAAACAAAACAAGCTTTATTAATCATTTTAAAGTCACTTCCTAGTCTTTGGGACATAAGATTGTTCCAGTTTCTTTGGTTCCCTCTAGGATAGTGTTTGTTTTGTTTAGATGTTTCTACCTTCTCTACTGTTTCCCTAGCAGACTTAACAAATTTTATCTTTTCAGTGCTAGGTCTAACAGTTTTATCCTCAACATTAGGTATAAATTCTACCTCACTATCATCATCAGAATTCCAATCCTCAATGACTGGAGGTCTAAAGCTGTTCTTCCTAACAGTTTTAGGTTCTACTGCATCACCATTATTTTTTACATCAGCAGACTCATGATTTGACTCAACTGTCTTAACATTACTAGGTGTAACAATAGTAGTAACATCCATATTCTCACTTTCAACTATTTCATCCATAAACGTTAGATCAGGTTTGAAGGGAATGAAGTTCCCTGTATAAGGTGGGGGAACTGCATGATATCCCTTATCAGATTTGGACTTATTATACTCCTGATTTTCTAACATCTCAGATGAATTCACAAAGCTTTCTACTGCAGGAGAAGCTGCAGTAGAAGAAGCTGCATTATATCCTAGTCCAGTTTTAAACTTGTCAATAACTTGACTTTCCAGCAAATTATTCAAAGATTTAGATGAATTTTGAAACTTCTCTAATGTTAGTTTTAACTCATCTCTCTCTTTTTCTGCTTTTTCCAATTTCTTTTTGTTTTCAACTAAAGCATTATCTCTTAGTTTAACTTCAAGGTTTAAAACATTAATGCTCTCTTCAAACACAGCCTCATTTTTCTTATAGTGAGCTAGTCTAGCTTCTACTGATTCTAAACCTGCTTTATAAGATACTAAATTAAATTGAGACTTTTTGTAATCTAAAGACAAACTATCATATTGTTCTTTGAGAGTAGCATAAGCTTTTACACATGATTTAGAACAAGAATCTACCTTAGATTCTGAACTGGAAGAACTTCCTGAAGATGTATATGCCATTAATGCATAGATTGTAGGATGCTCTTCTTCAGCTTGGTGGCTCCAATCATACCCTCCAATTTTATCTTGAGCAACCAAGGCATTTTCAGTGGGAGTTTCCACTGTCACAGTTCTTCTACTATTCTCTCTTCCTCTGTTTTCCTGATTTCTAAGAGCTCTACATTCTCTTGCAAAGTGACCATTTTTATGACAATTGTAGCACTCCACTTTAGACATGTCAAATCCAACACTTTGACCATTTACATCCAACTTCCTGTCTGTCCTCTTGATGAATCTCCTAGCTCTAATTGTTAGCATGGCCATTTCCCATTGTAAATCCATTTCTTCTAGGTCACTTGGATCAATTTGTTCTAGATCCTCTCGTGCAAGTTAAGGAGAATTAGGCTGACTAACTAGGAAAGCACAGATCATAACATCACTAAGGTTATCTCCAGATGTATGATTACTTTGAGTATGAGCAGCACTGACTCCATGAGTAGTGTTATCTGCTTTATTTGTGCTGCTGTTGCTGTTGCTGTTAGTGCTGTTGTTGATGCTGTTAGTGCCGTTAGAGGACACAAAAGCCACATTTTGTGAAATTTGGTTTATGTTTGTTGATCCTGTAAGTTCAGGTTCAAATATCTTTAAGTTGTTATACAAGTCATCCAAACTGATGGTCTCTATTTCCTCTTTGTTCCTCCAGATCAAAGCATGAGTCTTCCATTTAGATGGAAGACTCTTTAACAGTTTTAAGTTCATGTCCTCTTGTGCACTAACTTGGCCTTAAATCTCTAACTGACTAATAAGTTTTTGCCACCTATCAAATGTTTGATTCATTATTTCTGAACTTGATCCTGCAAAGTTCTTATATTGTTGCTTGAGTAGAGTTTTCTGAACTTTCTTGGATTCCTTGTTTCCTCCATACCTCTTCTCTATGGCTTCCTGTACAATTAAAGACACTGAAGATCCAAGCTGGAGTACAAGTATCAAGACTAGAAGACAAAGACGTCATCTTTAGCATTGGAAGCGCCTTGGATGTCATTTTATCATGTTGTATTTGTACTTGATAGGAACATTGTAAGTAATTCTGTATGTCTACATATTGGGGGAAGAATGTTAGCCTTAAAATATAAGGTCTTATACGGAATTACATTAGTTCATAAATAGCCAAACACGCATGGACTAGATTATACTATTAAGGATAGTTTATTTGTGTTTGGACTATAAATACCCCCTCCATACTTCCATAGAGGGGTGAGGATAATCATTTGTAACATAAAGTATGTGTGTTTCTCTCTTTAGAAAACACACACATCTTCTCTCTACTTTCTCTCTCTTAATAATATGGCTCTCTATTTCTTTTATCCTCCTCGACCTCCGAATCATGTGTTTTAGGCTAGAATCTTATGGGTAACAATTGGCATCAGAGCCTAGGGGCGTTTTGTGTTTGTGGTTTGCATTTTGGGGTGTTGTTCGAGCTTATTCAAGCTTTTCGTGGCTTATTTTTAAGCCAAAAAGCTTTAGCTTTTCATTGTTGGTGGTATTTTGTGCAAAATCTTGAAACTTTCTTCTTTCTATAGTTTCTAGCTTATTTGTACAAGTGGCTTATGGATTTTCATAGCTTATTTTTGAGTTTTTTTATGGTTTGGATGATTTTTGTACTCAAAATCTTGATTCAAAATTTTTCGTGTTAAAAATCATCAAGTTTGGATTTTTATTGTTCTTATTGCCTTAGATTGGTAAGAAGTACAAGAAAAATCGAGTAAAAACGTCAAAAAGTGAGTCTTTTTAAGATTTTTGATTTTTGAGTTTCGAACATTTTTGGGCGATCTATACATTGGTCAGTCAATCTATACATTGGTCAGGTGATCTATACGTTGGTCAGGCGATCTATAGATTGGTCAGGGGATCTATAGATTGGACAGGCGATCTATACATTGGTCAGGCAATCTATACATTGGTCAGGCTATCTATACGTTGGTCAGGCGATGTATACATTGGTCAGGCGATCTATACGTTGGTCAGGCAATCTTATTGTTGGAAGGACGTTCTTTTAGTTGGTTCAGACGATCTATAGTTGGTCAGGCGATCTATTACGTTTGGTAAGGGATTATTACATTGGTTCAGTGCGATCTATTTCTTTAGGTTAGGAAGATCTATACGCACATGTGATTTATACATTTTTGCTTGGGTGATTTATACACTTTTGAGATCCGATTTATGCCGAAATTGGAGACGATTTATACCCTAATTTCGACAAGAACCAAACTTAAACACCTTTCACAACACCAATGTAAACACAACACTTAATGCTAAAACGATCGTTAAAGATTCACTAAAACGTCAATTTCGCTATAGGATTTGGAATTTAATAGGCTAGTGATCACGGAGTTATTTGGTATTAACTCATTTGAGATTGAAGTGGGTTTCGACGAAGTGCGTCTACTTATTTATTCACTCGAGACTTCTTTACTTTCTATCCCTTTTCTGCAAAAACTTATCTATTGATTGTATGGACTTGCTTGAACTTATACCAGCTATAATTGAGACTTGGATTATCTAGTTATACCCGATGTAAGAAGTTACATTGTAGTACTCACGGGTTATAACTATCACTTAAAGGAGTTACGTTGTTGATATGTGTGAAAACACATATCATTTTTATATCAAAAATGTCCCTTAAAAGACTAAAATTGGGCATAAAATACTTCTATATTGCTTGTTTTGTCTTTGTGATTATGTAGGTACGGATATTGCAAAAATCTTAAGAAAACGGTCAAAAACCGGACAAACACGGACCTGGGAAGAAAGAGTGCAAAAGGCGGGATGTATTTTTAATTTTTTGGTCAACAAAAAAAGTCACCTTGGTCAAAGCTTGGTCAAACACAAAATGCAAAAACCCTCAAAAATAGCACAAAAGCCCTAATGTTAAACCTATTTCAAAAAAGTCCCTTAAAAGCCCTTAACAACGTTACTCTTTTTTTTTAATGAGATAACGGACGTTATCTTTCTAGTATTAAACCAAACAAACATCCAGGCCCACATTTCTTTTTATAAAAACAACCCAGGTCATGACCCAAACGCCGAGGGTCAAACAAAGGTATAAATAAAGATTTAAAAAAAAGGCACGGGGGAATAAATGTTTTTTTCTGTTCATCATTGTCTTCGCGGTTTTATTTACCAAATAAAAATCAAAAAAAAGGGGTAATGGAAATTATGCATATGGCTTTATGATTCGATTGCCAAAGACAACCTTGGCAAGAGGAAAACGTCATTGAGGTAGCATTCTATTTTGGTTGAGCACACAAGGAATGTCACGGTATAAATGAAGAAAAACACCAAGAAGTGGATTTGTACAATAAAGTACTTGTTAAAGAAGCAAACGAGCCTGACACACGATATGCCACTTTGCAATCCGATTTTCTTGTGTCACTCAATGCAATCTAAGTTCATAAGGATGGATCAATGATGGGCAATGAATCAAGTCATCGAAATGCCTACTTTTGGGCATCAAGTGTGCTCACTTTATTTGTTGTCTCAATAGAGAAGAATCAAGTATCTTATCCTGCATTTAAAGTTTTAAAAGTTTTTAGTTCATTTACATGTCAACAACACCAGCAGTTTAAAAAAAACAAGTAGTTGTTTTCAATTTAATAATTCAGAGGGTATAAGTAGCTTATAGGATTTGATTTTTTTTTTTTTCTTTGGTTTCAATTGATTTCTAGGGTAATAGTTAATTGGTTTCAATTTGTTTTTTAGTAATAAGCTCAATAGGTCATCTGTTTTTAGCTTTTAAAGTAGCATTTTGTCTTTTCAATTTCAAAACAAAACTCAGCAGTTGCTGAGTATTCTGTCTGATTTCAAAGCACTTTTTCATTAAGCTCTTATTTTCTAAAATACCTTTTCTAAGTTTTTTTTGTAGCCTTAGATCTATGTGCCCAAATAGGTTTAAGTAGATTTTCTCAATATAGTGTCCATTTACATTCTAGATAATATGCTCAACAGTCCCTTTGGGCTTGTTTGGGTAAATGTTGTTTTTTTATCCTAAAATCAAGTGTTTTGAGTTTTATAGCTTATTGCTTGCAGGATTTGATCAATCTTTGCTTTATTTAGCTTATTAGGATAGAATCAAGTTGTCTGTAGCTTGTTTAGTTTAGTTATAGCTTATTTTAGCTTTTCATTTAAAATTCAAAAATATTAAGTCAGTAGCTATTTTTTTATGCTTTTTAGGTGCTTATTTGTTCTTCAAATTGAATTTGGTTTGCAATTTTAAGTATCTTGTTAGTCACACTTTAAATAGGTGATAAGTTTTTTGCCCTAAGGATTATTTATATTGTGAGATTTAATTTTAAGTCTTGAAATTTACTTGCAGGCTATTTGATTTTCAATTAGTTGTTAAAGTGCTTATTAGGGATAATTCAGCTTATTGCTTTTGTTCTATGCTTATCATAATCAGGTTAGCTTATTAGTTAGGTTTAGCTTATTATATAGTTTTTTAGTCATATAGTTGTTGTTCAATTTTGACTTATTTAGTTTGAAATTAGTAATAAAAAATCTCTGATATCTAGCTTATTTTAGGTTTTTTGATATATTGCTTTTTTTAAATGTATTTATTTTTTAGCATTTTCTACAATGTTTTTTTAAAGTTGTTTCTAAAAAATAGGGAAGATGGAATTCGGGGGTGAGCATGGCTCGATCCCCCGACCTCACATCCTCCCTTTTTTAAACGACTCACAACACACAATCAATAACAACGTGCCCTGAGGTCTTTTGCTTTCTTGTTTTATCAATTTTTTGATTTGTATAATTTTAGCCTTGTTGTACAATATGCTGTTTTTAGCTTATTTACACTGGCTTGATTCGAAAAGCGTGTTTCCCCAACTTATTTTTCCTAGATTCTGTTGATTCTTGCAACTTTCTATTAATGTTTTCAGTTTTGTATATTTAGTTAGGTATTTTTTAAAATTTATTTTTGTTTAAAATTTAAAAATTCATATAAAATGAAAAATAATCAAAAAATCTATATTCTTTTTTAGAAAATTTTCTTTTGATTTAGTTTTAGGAAAATTAGTATTTTGACTTCAGTTGAATTTAAAATTGCAAAATTCAATTTTTAAAGAACGAGATTCGTTTCCGTTCACGTTTTTCGTGTTTTTAAACTCAATTCAACTGTTTTTTTGTTCTGTTTTTTATTTAAACATACTTTTTAGTCAATTAGAGTCTATTAAAAGTGAAAAATTCATTTTAGGTTTAATTTTGGAAATTTAGGGTTTTTAATCACCATTTAGGGTTCTCGTTTTGCGTTTTTAGTTAAAGTTTAATTTCCCGTTATTAAAGTTAGGTTTAATTGTTCTTTAATTTGCTCACTTTTAGTATTTTATAAAACAAATCATCTTTTAACCAATTCAAATTTTTCCAAATAACAGTTTGGTCTCTATTCTCATAATTCTTCGTGGTATTCGACTCGGTAATCACTTACCGGTATAATATACGTATTATTATATATATTTTGAGAATTTTCCTTACTACTTTTGTCCTCAATGGTAGTTTGGTAATTTTCTATAACTTATTATCACATTTTACGTGTTTTAAACTTTACGCTTCTAGGTTTTGGCAGCCGTTGACGGGGGGGGTATTTGTGATTAAGATTCCTTCGTTTGTAATTTGTCGATCGTGATTTGGAGAACTTTTCGCCTTCGAAAGTTACGCTTTTTTAGATTCAAAATTAAAAAAAATAAAAATATAAAAAGTAAAAATATTTTTCTTATCTTTTTAGTATAGTAGAGATTTAAAAACAAGATAAAAATATTTGCTCTTCGATTTTTACGGATCTTCTCGTTAATTTGTGAATATAAAAAATTTACCAAGTTGGTAAAAGAACACCAAAAAATAATACCTTCAATTGAGGTTATTATCATTAATAAGTTCGAACCAAAGAATTAAAAATTTACGTTTGTGATACTTCGAAAATGGCGCATCTTTTGTAAAATTTATTTTATTAGGAGAGTTACCCTAAGTTTGTTGATTATTCGGTCAAACAAAAATATTTCTTTTCTCGTTTCATTTTCTCATATTTTTGTTTGTTTAGTGCATTCGCATTGGAATTCTATTTTCCAAATAATTCAAACGTACCATTCGAGACGTGAAATAATGGACGGTGACTCAAAACATAGTCAAACTCGAGTTCGTACTATCGTTGCCCAATGGCAGAACGTACAAAATCTGAAGTGCTACTCGCGGCACCCATGGAGGGTAGGAGAAGAAGAGACAGTAGCTATTGTTTTCCAAAAATTAATGCGCGCTCATTTTTGAGATGAACAACAAATTTGCTTCAATTGGTTCATGCTACCCGTTTTACGGTCGGTGAGAGTGAAAATCTCATGCTCATGTTATTAGTTTCAAAAGGATTAAGCGATCTTTACGATTTAGGAAATGTGCTAACGATTTGATTAAGCTTATGATGTTTCCATATATCGCTCGAGGGAGCCGTTAAAACTTAGTACTGAGAAAGAACCACCAATGCGATCTTGACTTGGGGGGGATCTCGTACCAAATTTTGTGAATCAAATTTTTCCATCCTTCGAAAACCACTCACTTAAAGAATGAAATGTCTCGATTTTGAAAAAATTTGAGGAGGAAATTTTTGTGAAGGTGGGAAAACGATTTAAGGAAGTTGCTTCAGAGTTGTCCATCACGATTTCGGAGTTAACTCAAGTTGCTAACCTTTTATTACGGTTTTTAATCGAGAATGAACAAGAATCCCTTAAATGCCGCAGCGGGTTTTGTGGAAATCTTTTGAGTAAGACGGATAGAGAGGCTTTTAAAATAATTAGAATAAATCAAAAGTTTCGTTATTCACCAAATAGATCAAATGCTTCTAGATGATTGTACTTCTAGTAAAACGGAATATGAAAGAATTGATAGCTTGCAGTAATCAAACTTTGACCTAGCTATGAGTGAATTTGTTTATAAGAAAGGTGTTCACTCCCAGCTTCGGTTAAAGCGGGTTTTTGGAGGAAAAACTTGCAGTTATTGTGTGGTCCCATTTTGTTAATTGTTCTAGTACCGATAACAATCAGCTAGTGTTTAGTGCGACCAGTGGTACCTACAATCAAAATTAACCTCCAAACCGTGTGGTATCAATGGCTCCCCGGTTTTGCTCCGGTGCAAAACATGGTCAAAATAGTTTAATCAAGTATCAGTTCAAGGGTAATAATTTTAATCAGGGAATTATTTTCATGTTAATCATGGTTTTCATGCTCAAATTAATCTGGCTCCAAATTTTCAAAACCACCTTTCAAGTGCTATAATCTAAGTTCAACAAGAGATTTTTTCAAATAATTTTTCAAGTTACAAGAGGGATAACGATCAGATCGTTGAGAACATGCAAAATACAAAGAACTCGATTGAAAGGAGACTTAGAATGATTCAAAACACGATAAAAATCTCAGGTAAAACCGTATTGATTGAAATCAGCAAACTACTTTTTAAATAATTTGCAAAAATGATTTATGGATTGTTTCAAAACTTGCCTCAACTTTGGGACTTTTCGAGTAATACCATTCTAAACCGAATCGTGAGATAAATGTAATCATATATCTAAGTTTGTCGTTGCTTCGGGGTTCCCTCGATTCTATAACCATTCTCCTAAAAAGATAGTAGAACGAGGATGAAACCGAGGAGACAACGGTACAGAGCAATCAAATTTCCAACGGAATAGTTACCCGCCTTAAAATCCCACCTTAGTTATCCCCATTTTATTCTGGAAACACATGTTCCGGAAGACTTTACTAAAAACCACTCCCATTCCAGGAATCGTTATTTGATGAGTTTACTAAGCCAAAATATGCCATATCCTTCACGCGTTGTGATGATCAAAAGTCCGTGGGCAAAGCTTCGAATCAAATGGAGAAGTCTTCCAAATCTTCATGATTTGCGCTTGACATTCGTTTCGTGGATGCTTTACTTTTAGATGCTACGATTTGCTTCTAACGATTAAGAGTTTTGCTCATGGAATAAGGATAAAAGTTGCCTTGAGTTAGCTAAGAGATACCGTGTTTGAAGAGAAATTGCTGGCATTGCTCCTCAAAAAGCTTCGAAAAGTTGAGATCCCATCAAGTTGCTCTATTTCCTAGTAATTTCCGAGATTGGTTGTATGTCATGCTTCGGGCCGTTCTTGGGCGAGCAATAAATCTTATGCCTTTTCTATTTGAAAAAGCTTTTCTTTGGTCTGATATTCTCCAACTTGGATGACTTTTGGAGCTGTTAGCGGATTTTCTCCGATCGATTATTATCCTAAGGACTCGCCAAGAAGTTTTTGTCAAAGTTGGGAAATTGCATTTTCCTATAGTTTTTGTTGTTTTCGATTTCGAAGCCTGATCCTCGAGTACCTCTCATACTTGAGACGATCCTTTCTTGAAGGACCGGTTCGTGCTATTATTGTGTTTTTTGGAGAAGAAATAACCCTTCAGGTTGATAACGAAGCCGTAACTTTTAATCTAGATCAAAACCAGGAGATTTTTTTTTTTTTTAAAATTTTTCCTTTACGAAATGAAAAGTCGGTTTAACCGAATTGACATCATGATGCAGTTTGAGAGGAGTTTGTCTCTAGAAACTTCTAGGGATTTTCTAATTCTTTGGGTGGCAATCCCACCTCGAGTCTGAGCGTTTATTCCGAATTCATTTTGGAAGGGAAAATTGAAGCTTATCTTAAGATTGATTAGATGTTTCACCGGAAATTGATTATGCGTTGCGATTCGGAGGCAAGTTGATTTGTCCCCCCCCCGATCAAAAAATAGTTAAATAAGAAAGTTTCAACTTCCTCTGATGGACCTTAAACAATAGTGAAATAGACGAGGCAAAATCTTTAATTGAAGAAGAGCCTCCGGAATTAGAGTTAAAAGATTTACTTCTCATTAGAATATGCGTTTCTTAGAGGAAAATGAAAATTTACCAGTAAATTATTGCAAAAGGTTTAAAAATGATGAAAATCGATGCTCTCTTAAGTGGCTCAAATCTCATTTATTGGGGCCATGTGCTTTGAAATACTCCGACACAACGGTATCGGACCCTGGTTTTTCTGTACACATAAATTTCTTAATGGAAGGATGATTACAAACTAATGAGTTACAGTCAAAGCGGGTTTAACCAAAATTCACGATAGTGGCTGGGTAATAAAAAAGGGGTCCTAAATCTTCTTATTGTCAGATTGATTTTCCCGATCTCGATTGCCCATGGGTTTGCTCCTGTAATTGTGTTCCATGAATAGGAGGAAATAACCGCTTGTTTGCTAATGAAGAAAACATGGAATTAATTCCGACAGTTTAGTATTTTCCGGGTGGAGTGAGTTTTGGTATCGGACTATTGGATAATTTAAATGAAGCCGGACTCTCTAAAAGATAATTTGCTATTGCCTTTTTTGGATCAAGATGATGAAAGATTAGTGGTATAAGTTGTATTGGTTTCTAGATGGATTTTCAGGGTGTTTTTTCAATTACCAATAGATCCCAAGACCAGGAGAAACTACTTTCACATTGCACGTATGGAACTTTCGCGTACGTGCATGCCATTTGGCTTGTGTAATGCTCCCCTGGTACTTTTCAACGGTGTATGTTGGCCATAATTCCATGATATGATCAAAAGACTATGGAGGGTGTTTATGGTCTATGATTTCTGGTTTTGGGATAGTTTGATTTCGTGCCATTTTCAAATTTAGAAAATATGCTAAAAACGGTGTGAAGACTCGAATTTAGTTCTTAATTGGGAGAAGTGCCGTTTATGGGGGTAAAGAAGGGATTTGGTGTTAGGGCCATAAATTTTCTTCAAGTCAAGAATTAAGGTCAATCGTGCTAAGTCATGTTAATCGCTAAGCTCCTCACCCGACTACCATTAAAGGTGTATGATGTTTCTTTTGGTCTATGTGGATTTTATTCGACGTTTTATCCAAGACTTTTCTATAGATGGATTAGACCATTCACTCACCTTTCTTGAGAAGGGAAACACCCTTTGTGTTTTTAAGGATTGTATTGATGTTTCAGATCTTAAAAAAGAGCTCTACCGACGCTCAATTTAGTTGTCCCGGATGGGAAATTACTTTCGAACTCATGTGTGATGCAAGTGATTTCGCGGATTGGTTGGTGCGGTTAGGACAACGAAAAGATGATGCTTTATTTCTCAACTATATACATTATGCTAGCAAGACAATGACAGAAGCTCAAATTCAATTAACACTAACACGAAAAGGAAATATGCTTGCCGTTGTGTATGCTTTTGAAAAAGTTTCGGCATTTCTTGGCTTATCCAAAAAGCATAGTGTATACAGATCACTCCGGCTTTAATGTACCTTATGACAAACAAAGAAGCTTTATAAAGCGAGGGTTTGCTCCAGGGGGTTCTCCTCCTAATAAGAATATGATATCACTATTCGTGATAAAAAAAAGGATAGTGTGAACTTTGCGGCAGACCATTTATCTAGACTTGAGGAATCCTCATAAGGAGTGTTAGAAAACTAAGAACATAAATGAACATTTCCTTTAGTAATCTTGGAGTTATTTTAGTGAAAGTAAATCCTCTTGGTTTGCGGACTATGCAATTTACCTGCGGGGAATTTTTAATCAAAGGAATGACAAATCAACAAAAGAGGATGTTTTTTACGTATATAATCTATGAGGAATTATGCTATTTACAAATATATTTAGATTTTATTGTTAATTGTTAAACATTATTTCTGGGACGATCCCTATCTTTTTGTACTTGTGACGTGATCAAATCATTTGTGGAGTGTGATAGTTTTTATGGGCAGAAGCTCTTGAAAATCCTCAAAGCTGTCATGAAGGACCCAAGGGGGCAATCATAGTGCCATCTCACCGATCGAAAAGTATTTTGGATGCGGTTTCTTTTGTACCTACATTATATCGAGATGCCCATTCAATGATCAAATTTCTATGATTCATGTTAGAGGACAAGCAACATTTCACTTGAGTGAATGCTCAATAACGCTATCCAAGTTTGTGAAATTTTCGATGTATGGGGTATTGATTTCATGGGACCATTTCCGTCTTCACATGGGAATAAATACAAGCTCGTAGTGTTTTTGATTATCTTTCGAAATGGGTTGAAGCAAAGGCGCTCCCCACAAATGATGCTAGAGTTGTAGTTAAGTTTTTGAAATCCCTTTTTGCCCGATTTGGAACACCTAGAGCTATTATAAGCGATCGTAGGACCCATTTTTGTAATGATCAGTTTGCTAAAGTGATGTGTAACTTATGGAGGTCCACAAGTTAACTACCGCTTATCTACCCTTCATTACGATGAGGTCAAGCTAGAGGTGTCCTAATCGAGGTTTAATACGTATTCTAGAAAGGACGGGTTGGAGGAAAACGTGCCTCATGTCCGACAAACTAGACGACGGCTTTTTGGGCATTGCGTACTGCCTCTTTTATTTTAACACCAATTGGTTTTAGCTTATAGCTTAGTGTACGAAAAGTCTTTCCATTTACTATCGAGTGTTAGAGAAATTAAGCTATTGGCTTTGAAACATGCTAATTTCGATCTTAAAACCGCGGGTGATCACCGAAAGCTTCAAC
Source organism: Tanacetum coccineum (assembly GCA_026074375.1). Taxonomy (NCBI): domain Eukaryota; kingdom Viridiplantae; phylum Streptophyta; class Magnoliopsida; order Asterales; family Asteraceae; genus Tanacetum; species Tanacetum coccineum. Next base: position 23,889 of record BQNB010065636.1, read on the forward strand.
TTAATGAACTTAATGAGCTTCGTGATCAAGCTTATGAGAATTCATTGATTTATAAAGAGAGGACGAAGAAGCTTATCAAAAACCGCATTTTCAATGTTGGTGATCGAGTTTTTACTCTTCAACTCCTGTCTAACTAAAGATATTCTCAGGAAAGCTTAAAACTCGTTGGTCAGGACCTTTCACCATCACTCAAGTTTTTCCATACGAAACCATTGATGATCTCAATCCCAATGTCTCCAAACTTTAAGTGTGTAAGGTAATAGTGTGTAGCATTACGTAGGAAGGACCTTTACCACACAAGGTAGGCCAGATTCTCCACACTTTCCTCCTAAGCGAATGTAATTCAGGGGATCGAGTAGCTATGTGATCGGTTATCAAAAAAAAACGCGCTTTTCTTCGTTGGGAAGCACCCATGAGTAATCCTTCTATTTTCTTTCTTATTTCTATTATGATGTGAGGAGGCTTGTACTCTTCCGATTCTTGTTGTTGTTTGTACTTGTGATTGTTTGCAGGATTGATCTAGGAATTTTTTTAAAAGACTCTCGTGTTCGGTGTTTTCTGTCCCGGTCCAATCGTGCTTCTGCCTTTGCTTGCATTAGTTTGGGGAAATTCGATATCATAAGATTATTTGGACTAACATTTATCTTTTACGCACAATTATAAAGGCTAAGAAGGATTTTTGTAATACTTTCTTCAGGCTTGAGTTATGCATTCGACCTTTTTGAGTTATAGTATGGGGTTTTTAGCTAGGAAACATTGAGGACAATGTTTAATTTTAGTATGGGGTAGTATATCTTCGATATAATCTTACCTAATTTTGCCCGTTGTTCTCATGTACCCCGTTTTCCCACCAAAATTTTTGAAAAAAAATGAAAAATTTAAAAAATTTCAAAAATAAAATAAGTGTTTTTGTCACAATTTTGACTTTCCTGTTGGGTAGAATAAGAGTAAATTTTGACCCGATCGAGCGTGTTGAGTTCTAGCTTGTTCTTTAACTTTTAGGCTAAGCGTTCGCGGAAATTCGCGAAGAACGAAAAGTGATAGAGTTAAGTATGAGTGAGATGCTAAACAGGTTGTTGGAAATCTTAGAGCTCATTTGTGGACTTTTTCTCCCATAGCCTCTATAATCGGTTTTAATATACGGTAAGTTTATTGAGATTAAACTTTAAATCAACCATTTTTGTGTAATTATAGAAAACTTTTTAGTCTTAGTTCTAAATTATAACTTGAATTTTTCAAAAGAAGTCTTCTCTAAAAAAATAGAATATAATAAATAATAATAATTAAAGATGTGGGCTGATAAAAAGTTTACTACTCTTGCCGGTCATAACCGATGTGGTAGTCGTCTAAAAGATAAGTCATAGTAAGAATAAAATATCTGAGAATGATAATTAGTTGCTTGCATCTTGCAGGCTCACAACCGATGTTGCTAGCCTTCTAAAAGGTCGATGTTACAAATGCATAAATTGTTATGTTGAATATTAAGGATGATTAATAAAATAGATTTCTTTTTGTTAAATTTCATATATGCTTTGAACTTTGACTATTTTATTTTATAAGCTTTGTATATACTGGAAACCTGGGTGTTTTTGAAACATAATGGTCCAGGAGTCACCGATATACTAGTCTCTGGTGGGGGATTTTGTCAAAAGCCAGGTAACTTAGCCGCAAGGTTGGGATGTGCGAGAGGAAAGTCGCTACATGGGATGATTCACTTCAACTATTTTTCTCGTGGGATGGTACGTATTGAATAGTATTTTGCAAAACGTTGATCCAAGGTTTGGCTTGAAATTCAATAGCACAATCACTTAGAATAAAGATGTAAATGTCGGGAGTAAAAAGTTCACAAGTTGCAAATATGAGTAGTGTTAGCATCTTTACTGATAATTAGCTGTGATTTCGTTTTAAGCTTGGTTTGGAGCAAGTGAAAAGTCTGGGACGATGAATTTATCCTTTTTGAGGAATTCTTGGATCGAAATGCATCTTGTTCTATGATCCCTAACAGTTATGGAAATAACGAAAGTCGAAATATTCTAAGTTAAAAAAAAATTAAAGAAAAATAGGAAAAAGGGGTGTTTTATAACTTGTGATTTCTTAACCTTCTCCACAAAAGTCTTTGCTACTTTTCAAAGATTTAGTTTGGGGAAGTTTTGAAGTATTTGGTTTTAAAGCATATAATATTGCGTGAGGACACACAATCGCTTAGTTTGGGGAATTTTGATATGTGAGAAATCACATATCCTTTCTATATCAAAAATGTCCCTAAAAAGATAAAATTGTGCATAAAATGCTTGTATATTGCTTGTTTTGTCTTTGTGATTGTGTAGGTACGGATAATGCAAATATCACAAGAAATCGGCCAAAGCCGGACAAACACGGACACGGGAACGAAAAGAGTGCAAAAGAGCCGGGAGTATTTATCAATGGTCAACAAAAGTCAACCTTTGGTCAAAGCTTGGTCAAACACAAAATGCCAAAACCCTCAAAATACCACAAAAGCCCTAAATGTTAAACCTAATTTTACCAAAAGTCCCTAAAGCCCTAACAACCGTTATCTCTTTTTATAAAGAGATAACGGTCGTTATCTTTCTATAATAACCCAAACAAACAACCCCGACCCATTTCTTTTTATAAAAAAACCCAACCCAGATCAACGACCCAAACCCGAGGGTCAAACAAAGGTATAAAAAGATAAAAAAAGATGCGGGAAAACGTTTTAACTGTTCATTGTCGTCTCCGCGTTTAACCCAACTCAAATCAAAGGGTAAATGGCAATTGATGATATGGCTTTATGATTCGATTGCCAAGGTACAACTTGGCAAGAGAAAACGTCATGAGAGCATTCTATTGGTTGATCCCAACAAGGAATGACACGCGTATAAATGAAGAAACACACCAAGAAGTGGAATTTTACAATAAAGTACTTGTAAAAGAAGCACAACGAGCCTGACACACGAAATGCCACTTTGGCAATCCGTGTGCTCACTCAATCAATCTAACGGTCATAAGGATGGATCCAATGATGGGCAAAGTCATTGAATGAAGGGTTAAGATCAAGAATAAGAGGAGCGTATCCAGACTCCTAGAAGCTTCACCAAGACCGTATAAATAGAGAACCTCTCCTCACACACATCATCTTCTCTTTTTTCCAGTTTTAAGTTGTAGCTTATTTAGTTTTTAGCCCTTACTGTAATTTTCATTTAAATGTAATTTTAATTATGTTTTAAGTCTTTGTAATCTCTATTTCAAAGTATTGTAATTAGCTTTTGAATCAGTGAAATCTTAGTTTTGTTTTTACTCATCATGCTCTTTTACTTCAAAAAGCTCTTATAAACCATTTTCATAAGCTCGTACTAGTCATAAGCTACTAAAAGCTCTTTCAAGTCTCTAAGCTTGGAATTGAGCTCAATTAAGCCATTAATCTACTTAAACCCTTAAAATCAGTTACCTATGCTTAATATGGATTTTAGCTATTTGGATGATAAGCTTACAATGGAAGAGCTTATTGGACTTTTACTAGCTTATCCTTGTGATAAGCTAGAGCTTTAGAGTAGCTCCTTGAGCATTATTGCCTTGTTTATGCAAAGGCTTTTGTAAGTCTTTAAATTTCAAGTTTCTTAGCGCTTTAATAATTGCATTTGCTTATTTTTTTGCTTATTACCTTATCTCCCTTATTAGTGCTTAATTCTGTCTTATGGTGCTTATTGGATATGATTGATCATCTGTTTTCAACTTTAGAAGCTCAGGTCTTAGTTTTTCATATTTTGTCTTAAAAATCATTAAAAATCCAAAAATATCTAGCATAGTTTTAATTCTGTCATTTTGATATTGTTTAAGTGTTTTTAGTAATTAATTAGCTGATAATTAAGTTAATTAATATCTGGTATTTGAATTTTGAACTTTAAATCTTAATCTAATAAGCTGAAAATGGTTATGAGCCTTCTAAAGGGGTGTTTGGCACAAGGCAGCACTAACTTGAGTTAGTGCTGTCAAGTCCAATTAGTTCCTTTAAAAGGTTTTAGATATCATATTTAGGTTTATTAAGATCAGGATCTAAGGCTTTTATAAGTTATAATAGTTTCTATCAAGTTTGTCAGTAGTTAGTTTAAATCTGTGACTATAAGCTCAGGATTATATGCATTACAAGCTCAGAACTGTTTAAGCTTAAGTTGTTCATTTAAATGCTCTTCACTTAGTGTTTAAAAGGTTTTAGATCCAAGTCTTAAGTCTGCAATTAATGTTTTTTTGTGTTTTGAGGTCAACTGCATCAGCTGTCAAATGAGCCTTATGACCTTTTTCTAGCTTATATTTCAGATGGTAAAAGTAGTTGTTAGGATTTGAAATTCAGAGTATAAGTAGATTTTAAGTCATAGTAGACCTATTTGATTTTATTTTAGGTTAATTTGTTTATTAGTCAATTTATTTTTAAGCCTAAAATCCATCTTTTGTCTTTTGATAACCAAAAAGAACACTCAGCATACACTGAGTCACATTGCCTTTTTCAATTAGCCATTTCTTAGTTCATTAAGATTTCAAATTGCTTTTTAATTAATGTTACAAGTAGTTTGGAAGATTAGCTTTAAGTAGGTATAGTGCTTATTGCCATAAGGTTCTATTAGCTAGTTTTAAATTAAGCTCAAAGTTGCTCATAAGTCTGTTTGGAATTCAGTTTTAGACTCAAGTGCTTATTTGATTTTTCAGCTTATTGCCTTTCTTTTTGCTTATTTCTAGCTTAGTCTTGCTTATTAGGGTAATTGTAGATTGCTAGTAGCTTATTTTGTCCTTGCCTTAGCTTATTTCAGCTTTTAAATCCTTTAAGTTTTATAAAAAACCAAAAATAATAAAAAAAGAGTAGTTAAGTGTTTTTCTGTTCTTTTTAAGCCTTTTCCAGCTTATTCCTTGAGTTTCAAAAATAATTGCTTTTATTAAAAGTATTTATTTTCAGCTTTTCTACAACTTTGTTTTTTAAAGTTTTTCTAAAAAAAGGGAAGATGGAAATCGGGGGTGAGCAAGGCTCGAACCCCCGACCTCAACATCCTCACCTTTTATAAACGCCTCACAACACACACTCACTACCAACGTGCCCTGGGGTCTTTTTCATTCTAGTTTTACAAAATTTATTATTTGTATACATTTTAGCCTTTTTGTACAATAAGCTGTTTTAGCTTATTGCACAGCTTATTCGATAAGCTGTGATTCCCAACTTATTTTTCCTAGATTCCTCTTAGTTCAAGCTACTTTCTATAATTTTTTCAGAATTTTTATAATTAGTTTAGTATTTTTAAACATTTATTTTTATTAAAAACTTTAAAAATTCATAAAAAATAGAAAAATAATCAAAAAATATAATTCTTTTTTAGAAAATTTTCTTTTATCATATAGTTTCTAGGAAAATTAGTTTTGCTTCCGTAGGATTAAAATTGCAAAATTTCAATTTTTAAAGAACGGGATTCGTTTCCGTTCACGTTTTTCGTGTTTTTAAACTCAATTCAACTCCGTTTTTGTTCTAGTTTTCTTTAAACTTACTTTTTAGTCAATTAGAGTCTATTAAAAGAGAAAAATTCATTTTAGGTTTAATTTTGGAAATTTAGGGTTTTAAATCACTTTTAATACTGGTTGCATCAAAGTTAAGTCTGGTGGCCACAATATTAATTCTGGTGGAGTTAGCAACACAACAGCGACAGAACAGCGACAGAACAGCGACAGACAAAGTGTCACTAACAGTCATGGGAGGAAGGAGACCTCAAGATAGTGACAGATTTGGGACACTGTCAAAAAGAGTCACAATGTAGTGCAAGGATTTGGTTAAGTCTGTGTTGTTTTGCTGAGTTAATGTCTGCTGAGCCTTGTCCTATGAACTCGCAAGTTAATTCTCCTAGTGTTATACGATAATCGGACGACACACACATATATTATGGACTGCGATTGGATCTCGAATAATGATGATGTGTATGAATCGTTTTGACAGTTTGGTGCATGATATAATTCTTGAATGGAAAAGTTACACGCTTCTTTACAAATATTTGGTCGGAGTATGATACGATACAGCCCTTGACATTGGATCTAGGATACTGGTCGTTTGTGATGAGTCTAACGAGCACCCTGAGACTAATCGCACATAGTAATGGGATCCGCCATTCTAATAATTTACTAAAATAATTAGTACAAAGACATTTAATGACATGATTATTGATAATAATATGTTCTTTTTCGCACTGAAGGAAGATTTGATCTATGCTACTGAGTTCAAGATTCAAGAGATGGTGAGTATACTTTTAAGGGGAAGCTTATTGTTGATATACTTAACCATCTACATGCACTCCTATTTGATTATGACAAAAAGGGGAAGAGTGCATGGATTCAGGTTTGAAGTTCTTCATCTATATTAGCTTCATGGAAGCTGTGCTTATTGTGTTTTTGTCATTATCAACGTATGGGAAGATGTGGGAATTATTACTTTGAGTTTTTGATTATGACAAAACATAATAAAGATGGTAGAGGACCTACAAGACAAAAGCGGGAATACATTAATGTGGATGATTGAAGATTAGTTCAAACATAAATAATGCTCAGCTATAAGATAAAGATCAACAATAATGCTGAATGTGAAAGACTGGACAATATAATTTATCTGATGATTAAAGACTGTTATAAATTAAGTCAAATAGTATTTAATGCTGTATTTAAACTTTCCCTAATTTTATTTTATCTTATCTTGTCTTGGTTAAACCCTAACCCCGCCCTAGTATATAAAAGAGGGGTAAGTGCTACTAGATTGATCATCTATCATAGTAGACTCTCCAATTAGAGTCAAGAAACAATAAAGGTGTGTCTGTTATAGTTGTAGTTAGTCCCCATAGTATTGAAGTCATGAATAACATAAATGTGCTTATTAGTTTATGTATATAGTTTCATATAGCTGACTATTAAAGTCGAATAGTTTATATAGTTTTATAAGTTTATTGAATCAGAAAACCTTTTTCATAACAAGATTGAGTGTTCTTAATAATTTCCGCTGCTTTTTGTTACAATCATTGCTATTGTATCCTAGATTGCTAAGATCGTGTTTAACAGAAGTTGTTCCGAGTATTACTGAAAAATCAATGCCATGAAGCGATCCGTGCATCCAATCATCGTAGTCTTTTTTTTTCGTGCAATAGACCGTGTTTTTTTAATATAATTATTTATAATTTTACGTTTTTAAATGAAATTAAAATGTTAGAAATTCCGTGAAGTTCGTTATTCAATTGTCGTTATGTGTTTTCGTTATTTGCATATTCCGGATATAACTAATAACCTATGCATGCATGAAGTCTTGGAAATTAAATCAAACATGAAGCACTAGTTTACTAGAATGTTGAAAACCATTTTGGTCCCCCCTCCCCTTGCTCACGTCCAAACAAACCCCCCTTATGAACTTTGAATGCCAAATTTGAATTTCAAACAATAAGACAAGATTTCCAACTAGCTATTGTCCTTGCTAAATTGTAATTGAGAGATCATTTTGGTCCCCTCTCCCCTTTGTACTACTCCACGAAACACACACACATACACACTCTTAGTGTGTGAAGTTAGTGTGTGAAGCAATTGTGCATATATACCATCTTACATCTTATTTTCTCATTCATATCTCACACACTTAACATTTGAGTTTTTCATTTGCTCTCTTGTTTTTCTAAACCCACGAAACACACACATACACATATATAAATCCATAAATTTTTCATCTTTGATCAAGAACTCTTAAAGATTTGTTGAAGGTTTGATCATTTGAATCATTCGGATATTTGTTAAACAGCATTTGGGTTGTTTTAGTCTTGTTCATCCTTCTAAAAACCTTCAAACTTTGTAAGTTTTCAAATCTTTTAATAACTTGTACTTTCATAAACATCTTGATGCATCCATACTAGTTGTACAACTTATTTTGTAAAAACAAAGATTCTAAAACTACATAAACCTTAAAAGGTTATGAATATGGTTAGAAAATAATGAAAGAAATATAAGGAAAGTATAGTTTTGTGATCATGATTATTTTTGTATAATAAAAATGATACTTTATAGATTATTTGTATTCGGCTTATATAATAAGCTTATGGGAAAGCTTATTTTGATTTTATTGAGCTTAATGGGCTTATGTTTGGTTCGGCCAAACTAGAAAAGAAAGGAGAAGTGTTTGTTTAGCTTATTTTGTTTCGGCTTATATATATTAGCTTACTTTCTAGCTTATTTTGAAAGGACAAATGACAAACTTATTCGGCTTAATAAATAAGCCCGAATATGGTTTGCTTGGGATTTTAGCCGCGTCCCACATTCAAAGCCCCACACCACGATCTTATTCTTGAGCTTATGTGGTTCAGTTTAATTTACTTGGGCTTATCAAGAGCTTATTGTAGCTTTTTGATGAACCGATAACTTATTTAATACCTTTTTGCGTATAGGGTTAGTTGTAAAGGATTTTGATTGACCAAACTTGGAAAATGTAAATTGAAAGTGATTTTTATTAAAGTCTACGACTTTGAAAAACATGTAAACACGAATGGGTCATGCCGAAATTTTGTAAAAATTATATACTTAGAAAATTGTGAAAATATATTTTATAAAACTTTTCCGAAAAACATATTATTTATAAATGATAAATAATATACATACTTAACTTATATAAATAAATTAAAATACTTATTTACGTTTTCTACTTACGTATTTCATTTAAAAACCGACTGTTAAGCGTGCTCGTATGAGGGAAGCACTAGCATGGGTGACCTGTCGGGAAATGGATAAATTAAAGATATAAAAACATAATTATCAAAAGGTTTTAAATCAATATTTGGGTTTATTAGGTAAAGAGCCGAACAATACAATAAATATGCGGGTAATTAATTTTACTATCCTAAAGTTGAACCATACAGGACGGGTAACACGTACATTAGCGGGTACCACGAAGTGAGGCGGATTACCCGCCTTCGGTTCACGATTTTATTTAACCATTTTTTACGTTTAAATCGAGTTTAACATTATCAAAAGTATAACATGGGTCTATAGGCATATACAATTTCATTCTAGTAAAATCAAAAGACATTGAGGTAGATAAAACTCATATAATTTATATTCGTTCGCAATGATTGGGCATTTAAATAGTCGTACCAATACCATATTAACAAAATAATACTTATTCGTCCTGTTATCAATTACGATTCGCATTCATGTTTTTCAAACACATATATATTTCCAATGTTTACATTATGAGGGGCTAAAAAGATCGTTATGGAAATAACATAGTACAATAATATGGTTAATACTTGTACAATTGGTATGAAAAATTAGTTAAAAACAACATGTATAATATGCACTTTAGGTTCGGTTAACCGCCGGGATATACATAAAAGTAAAAACCGAAAACCGAACCGAGATAAGCGGGTTTTTTTTTCGGTTTCAGGTTTTTTTTCGGTTTTGGTTTTTTATATTCGTTTCGGGTTTTTTCGGTTTCGGATTAAGCGGTTCGGCTCGGTTCGTCGGTTTTTCGGTTTTTTTGAACACCCCTAGGAAGCACTAGCATGGGTGACCCACCGGGAGATGGATAAATTAAAGATATAAAATCATCATTATTAAAAGGTTTTAAATCAATATTTGGGTTTATTGGGTAAAAAGCCGAACAGGCTTTGGTTCTATTGAGAATTTTTTTAGATTGAGAAGCAATTTGAGCCATAGATTTTAATTACTTTTAATGTATTATACAAGTCACTAATTTAAATGAAAAGGGTAAAGTGGTAATTGAATCATTCAAAAAATTAATGAGGAATCAAAACAACTGTTACGGTTTCTAGAATTTAAATGAAAAGGATGATGGTTTCTCGTAACACTTTTCTTCTTATGTTAGTATTTAAGCATTCTCATGTTTTTTAATCATGTTTTTAGTGAATCACTCATTATTTTCAATTTCTTAAGAGGCGCTAATTAAAATACGAACTTACTTGATGTTTCAAAATCCTAGAATCACTACTAAATAAAATATTTTTACGTGAATCATGCATTTGTATCGTTTAAAGATTCACTTTATTCAAATGTAACATGTATTACACATGCTTTTTGGGTTTTGAATCATGAAACATAATAGCTTTATAAACTGAATCTTTAAGAAAAATAATCATCTCGTTTTGCATCATTTTGTCATTCCGTGAATCATGCATTGTTTGTTCGGGTTTTTGAATCATAATCGAACTAGTGAATCAACGAATACATTGTTCTAGTGTTTTGTTATAAATAATATTTGGATTTGTGAATCAAAAGTAAGTTGTTTCATTTTTTGCATCATTTGTCGAAATGTTGAATCATGCAACTCGAAGTAACGAACATAAAACTCTTCTTTGATTCTATGATTCATGCATCATTTTTTGCATCAGTTTTGAGCAAATAGTTGAATCATGCATCATTATTCTCATCATTTGCTTAAAAATGAAGTAACAAAATGATCATATGATTCAATATTAACAATAATAGCTTGTCTCTTTGTATCCGTATAATATAAGAAATTTAAATCTGTACCAATTCGTGCCTAATGATTTACCAAAGACTTATTTGAAAGAATATAATAAGAGGTAACTATTGCATGAATCTACAAAATAAATAAACAATGAATTTGACTTTCGTGGGAACTGATATTGACGAAAGTGAAGGAAAAAGAAATCAAAAAATGAGTAGAGGGGTCATGCAAATAATGAATAAGTTTGTTACTTTTTGTAGATTTTGTAAGAGTGGGAAAAACGTATGGAAAATGAAAATTTTAAACTACAAATACCCAATATGCCCTTATTTTGATTGAATGAGAGTGATGGCTAAGATTACTTCTCAATCTTTTCAATCTAAAATCCTTCTCGATCGATCCGGATTCGAGCCGAACAATGCGATAAATATAAATATATATATTACGTAAATATAAATATATAGTTTTATATATTTAATATTACTATATACCAACAACCA